>MRZZ01001049.1:0-10843 GCA_002025285.1 Acanthamoeba comandoni | reverse complement strand
CCTGCATATCCAGTGACCATCAAGAGCTGGCTTTTCGACGATGAGCAAGCATTGTTGTATGCCTCCAACAAGTGTCTGAAATCTTCCTCCCTCCCATACAACTTGGCTGGAATCACGAACACGTCTGACACATCATGCTTGCCAGGCACAAACCTGTCCTCCTCTTCTTCTTGTACCCGCTGTTGTACTTCACGTGAACCACTCATGATGACGATGTCTCTGCTGCTGCTGTTGGTGGAGGAGGAGATGGCTTGGCGAGTTGCGATCACTCGCTTGCAGTGCAACAAGTCAATGACGATGCCACGTCCACAGTGGTATCTCTTCTCGGGAGACTTGTTCAACATCTTGGCGATGATGAGAGAAAGGCTCTTGGGGATTCTGTTGTCCAATTCATGCAGATTTGGTGCCTGTTTGGTCTGTTTTTGTTTTGTTGTTGTGTGTTAGTGAGAACAGTTGTACCATAAGGATACAATGCCACTTGTTGTTGTTGTATTGTTGTTGATTACCAGGTGAGCATGGACCAGCCTAATGGGAGACTTTTCTTCAAAAGGGCATCTTCCAATGAGCAACTGGAAAAACGTGATACCTGTTTTTTTTCCCGCCATTTTTGGTGATAAATGTAAGATGAAGAAATAACACAACTTTAAACACCATGAAATGGCCACTGATGCTGCATTAGGGGAGGTACCAAGGGAATAGAAGTCAGAGCGGTGGTCAATAGCGCGAGAGCGGAGAGATCGCTCAGGGGCCAAATAGGGCAGCGAACCCAACGCCTGCAATGGCACTGATTTTGATTTTGATGGAAATGGCAAAGTTAGAGCAGGAATTTGATTCGTGTATGAAAGAAAGAAAGAAAGAATCTCTCTGTATGTCTTTTTTTTTTTTTTTGTTACCAGGGCTCTGGTCAGTGTCTTTGGAACGAATGACAACCGAGGAAAGATTGAAGTCTGAGATCTTTGCCACTGACGTGCTCTTGTTCCACAACACTGTGTGTGGCTGCTCCCCCCCCCCCCCCAAACCGCCAAACATGCAATTCCAGCAGCACACAAATTTTGAAGAGAAATAAATCATCAGAACAAGAATTCTGGGAGAACAACAACAACAACAATAAGAGAGGAAAGGAGAAATTGCCTTGATGTCCTTGTGCACAATGCTGTGAGCGTGCACTTCGCTCAAGGTTTTCGTGACATCGATGGCCAGGTCGATGAATTGAGCCAGCCGGTCCACAAAGGGTCCATCCCGTTGGAGCCACTTGTCCAGCGGCTCGCCCCCAAAGTCTTCCATGACGAGGGCCTCTGTGTTGGGCACTGAGATCCTCTCGTGGATCTTGACCACGCCGGGCACATCCCTCAGCTGCTCGACGATCTTGTACTCGTGCTGGAAGTTGCACAGGTGTCTGGGCAGAGGGAAGGACAGGTTGAGCACTTTGAGTCGCACCGGGGCGTCATCTCTCTGGCGAAGGCATCTGAAGATCAAGCAGTGGGAGGTCACTTGCAATTCCACAGGAGAGGAAGCAAACTTGTAGCCTCGCTCTTCAAGGAGGCCTTTGAGGGCTTCCACATGATGCATCGTGCATACAGAAAATGGTTCACTCACTTTCTGCCAACAACAAAATGGCTCACAAAGAGAGAGCTGCTCTTGTTGTTGTGTTGTCTGTTGAGTCTCAGCACAGTAACGGAATAAAACCATTCCTCAAAGGTATTGGCACAACACAGACACGAGAGTATGAAGATCACGTGGAGATAACAACACTACCTGAAAATGTCCCAGCACTTGCCAACATTATCTAAGATGCATGTCCAACCACAGGCCATGAACAGCAAGTGCTAGCCCAGCGATTGGGAGATAGAATTCAACTGTTCTTAGCAGAAAGAGAAGCCACAATGTGACAACTCACTGATGTGCACCCCCCAGCCAAACAGTGTTCTGAATCTGATGGAGTTTGCCTCAAATCATAGACCTGTTAACTGGTAATCACAATCTGACCAACAGCTCTGCACTCACCGTGCAATGCTCTGAATGACATTGTTCCAACAACGGATGAGGGGCCCATATCTAGTAACATTGTGTTGTTTCTGCGGATTTGGTGGAATATCATGGTGTCTTAGGTAATCTAAGATGCATTGGGCCCATGGGGCAAATGTTGCACGGCGCATGTGTTCCTTGGAGAAAGTTTATCCTCCAGACTGACAACAGTCCTTTCTTGTACCTCCACCGTGAAAACAAGTGCTGGTTGTTGGGCACCAAGCAAGCACATTATTGTGTGCTTAAAAATTTGTAGCACCTCTTCTGCACTTCATGTTTGAAAGAAAAGGCCAAAAGTTGAAGAATACTGACATCCTCCCACACCTGCATTTTAAACCATTCCAGGGTTGTGCACGCATTAACCAGCCCAGACAAAGCACACTGGGCAGAATACAGGTGAAGGGATTCCAGGTTGTTAAGAGGGCCTTTATGTAAAGACTTACAGTGCTACATGTTTCCTTTTGCATCCAGAAACAGTGGGTCTTTAGGAAAACTGAAATGTCCAAGTTATTTGGCCAGACATGCAAATGAGAGAAGCAACATTTGGCAACCATAGATCCGTCCTGAGGAAATATGAGGAACATCTCTTATTCCATTGATGCTGTTTTGTTTTCTTACTTTATTTGGTTCTAATTAATACATGTCATGTGTTCCTAAATGTGTTGGGAGACACAACAACATGATTTTTTTTTCCAAAATGACGTCTGAATATTCAGAGACAAGGAACAGCTTATTTTTATTGGGTTTAAAGTGAAATGCAGTGGAATTGATTCTTGACAGTAAGCGCACTTGGAAGACCAGAAACTCAACAAACAAGTGGCAGTGTACAGTCTCCAAATTCCCTCAGCAAAAGCACAAGAGTACTCTCAACTCTGTCATTAACACCATAGCACATACAAGAGCTGAAATGCTGATCAGCCCACAGGGATGAAGAAGAGGCAAGCAAGTAGAAAAGAGGCTAAGACAGAACAAAGAGTTGCGTCCAGTTGGAGAAGAGTAACCACGGACAACAGCAAAAACAAATCTTCTTTCCCATAATGCTGGGACTTGGTCTTAGGTTGTGCAAAAAATAGGTCAGGTCGAGAAGATTCCAAACTTTTTTTTTTGCACCTGTACAGGTGCAAGAATCCGCCGAAGTATTTTGAGAAGAATCAAAAACCGAGCCTGTAGATCTGGGGCCCACATAGTCACGTCAAATGGCAATGGGAGATGCTTCATCTCATTGGATCTGTGCCATTAACTGCATGGTTGTCCTGCTTGCACCTCAGCATTAGGGACTAAATTTTGGCTTGTGCTTTGGGCCAGGCAAGAGCTTGATGGTGGCCAAACGTTGGGCGCCGTATTTATATTTATATCAAGGCCTAGGCTGGTTGCTTGCCACCTGGGACCTGAGTGTGGGCTCTCCTGTCTCTACGACTCTGCGTTTCTGGTGCTAGATCTGACTCCTTTGACTTCTTCATATATGGATACCTGTTTGGCCTGCCCCTTTCCTACGCAGTGATCCATCCGCTGATGAAGTGCTCTGGCATTAGCTACTCACCTGCGCTGCCTTCCCTGTATCACACCAAACACCCAGCTCCTTGTTGATGTAAAGGAATCATTCCAACGCACGGTATTGATGAATAAGGATGGAAAGTATGTATACATGTGCCATAACAGTTGTGGAAGTACCAGTCTATCCACAAGATCACAGCTTTTAAATTGATGAATTTAGATGTGTAAAGAGAAAGGCCTGGTTTATTTTCTTGTATATTTTGAGGTAGTTATTGTTGGGAATGTCATTCCTGACTCTGTTTGTTGTCCTATTTCTGGGACACGAATTTATTCATTTTATTTCTTTTATATAAATTTGCTAATGTGAACCAATTGGAAGTACACAGATGAACCCTTAAATATCTTTAAGTTTGTTTTTTCTTTTGTCTTCTTCTTTCCCGAGATAAAACTACACAGTGTCTTTTACAAAACTTAAACTCTGTCAACAGTTTTAAAATCAGTACCTTTTGCTAAAAGTGTACCCCATTAAGGATCGTATTGAATCATTAAAACTAAATATAAATTTCGTAATTCGAAAGGAAAAAAGTGCTGCAATCACACGGTGGGGATCGAACCCACAATCTCCCGCTTAGGAGGCGGGCGCCTTTCCATTGGGCCACGCATGCCACTCCCATCGAATTACTCTAAACATTTCCTGGAAATAATCATAGTTCCAAGAACCAAGGTTGAATCAAGGATTTCATTAATGAGCCTTTTAAGGCCCCGTGCTCACGTTTTGATTTTCATAGAAATTGCGTGTGGGCAGGTAAGCCTATTTAAAGAGGTAGTCCTTTAAAAAGTGCTCGAGTTTTTTTTTTATTCGCTCATTGCTTTCATTTATTTTTAAAGGGGGCCTTAATTCTTTTTTATATTTCTTCATTAAAAATTATTTAACTTTCATCCTGTCCAAACAAAACTCAAATCACACGCTTGACCTCAAAGAACTGCTTCAAAGAGTAGATCTGCCAGGCGCTCACTGCGACAAGGGCAATCGCCTCCACGACTGCCCACCACAACACTCTGGCATTCGTGCTCTCGTTGGTGTCTCTGCTTGCCTTCTCTCTGTTCTTCAGATAAATTTGGCCCGACAACACTTCCTCAAGGCCATGTGACAGCGATGAGATGTGTTCTTCGATGGGGTCCAGCACTGTGTGGGGTTTCTTTGTCTTCTTGGTGTTCTCTCCCACAAAGATGTTCAACGAAATGGTCTTGGGAGTCAATGTGCTCATAGTGTTGGAGAAGCAAAAGCGATATTCGCCCACTGTTTCAGCTGTGGCGGTAAACTTGCCCTCTGTCTCTCTCTCGGCCTCGTAAATCAAGCCCTTTGGCGAATAGATGTGGACATCAATGTCCAAGAAGCCTCCTTTCACCACTTGATAGCTAACGCTGAGGGGGTCGCCCTCCTCAACATCTTCATAAAAACATTCGATTTTGTGTGCTTCCACTTCGAACACAATCGCTTGGCAGCACGAAACGAACAACAAGCAGGCCACGAGAGATAAAATCGCTGCTTTAGCTTTTTGATCCAGTTTTTTGTTTTTTTCCCCTCTCACGCGCCAATGCACACACAAATCTCACAAAATCGTTTTATCGCAAAGAAAAGATTAACACAAAATAAAAGGGTGTGTGTTAGGTGACTCGTACGCGTGGCGGTGTGCCCCCTTTTTTGTGGGTTTGGGGGGGGGCACATCACCAGAGCCCCTCCCCCCCTCCAGCTGGGCACCTCTTTCTCTGTTTGTCGTCGAAAAGTCTACAAAATGTCGGCACGCACTAGAAAGATCAGCTGAGATACAGAAAAAGAGCCAAAAAAAAAGATTAAAAATTAAAAAAAAACAAAAACACATCTGAAAACAAAAAAGAAGAAGGAATGAAACAGTGAGACAGATCATCCACCACCATTGATCTGTCTCAGCTGAAGTGTGACTGAAGCAGAAAGAAAAGAAAGAAAAAAGATCGGTTTCATTGTTGAAATTTGAGCCTGTTCCTGGATTGAAAAAAGACCGGATTAATTGTTTGAAAAACTATTGGGCGATCACGAGACCATCTACAATAGATTTCAGGTAGAGGTTGTCGCAAGGCACTGAGCCAAACAAACAAACAAACGAAAAAGGCTGCAAATTAGACAGAAGGCAAGGAAATTCAGCTCAGATGATGAGTGACGCTGCGGCTAGCTTTCCCCATCATCAGTGGGAAGTCATATTGTACAATCCAAAAGAGAAGCAGACTGTGCTCTACAACAAGAACAACCACACWSYGARTTCTCGAGGGGCGAGGACTGGCTGGAAATGCAGACCGCACTGCTGCAGAAAGGCGTCACAGTGTCAGCATAATGCATCGCAGGGCCGATAAAGATGAAGAGTTTGAGAGCTCAAGGTACAACTGTTTACCATCCCCCCCCCATCATCACACTAAATTTCCAAACTGGCACAGAGCAGCTTTTTCACTGCCTTCTTCTTTTCTCAGGGGAGTTGCGCCAGTGAGGCCTGCTGAGTTGCCACAGCACATACAACGGTGCCCTTTGTGCATGCAACAATTGCCTGTTTTCATGGACAGGCCAGAGCATGTGCCACATAGACACAGTAAAGCGCCTCCCTTCTGTTATGCAATGTTAAACGATTAAGTTCTACCCTATTGCATAGGCTCACTCTCTCTCTCACTTCGTTTTAATCTTCAGAACACTCCCCTCCCTTGGCAAGAAAATATGTGGCCCCAAACTACTTTGATTTGCTCTCAATTGGGCCTGGTTCTGAGTCATTTAGTTCGGACAATGTCACAGAAGACACAGGTGAACAAGGTTATGAGGACATCGTGAGGAATAGAAGAGTAAACGGTACAGGAAGCTCCAGTGAGCAACCAAGAGAGAAGAGAAAGAGGACAACAAGTTTACGCTCAAGAGCATTTAATCAAGGATATTACAAAAAATTCTTCGTCGAGGAATCATGCCTTGGTAGAGGGGCTTTTGGCAGGTTTGCTTTCTCAAAGAATATCTAGTGGCAGACTGTTTGAATTGATTTTAAATGCTCTTATTACTTTGTTTAATCACCACTACTTTTTTATGGTCTCATTCAGCGTTCATTTATGCCATCACATGCTTGGAGAGGTCAACTTGGGTCAATATGCAATTAAAAAAGTTCCTGTTGGAGATGACCACCCGAGGTTAGCTGGTACTAATTTAACCCACGCTCTTTATTTTTGAACCAAAACTGCCTTTATCATGCAACAAAAAGTTTTCCTTCTTACCTGATTTTTATTCTCCACACAGCTGTTCTTAATGAAGTAAAGGCCTTAGAGCAGCTCCATCACCCTAACATCATTTCCTACAAACACTCATGGCTAGAACGCACCAAACCTGCTGATTTTGGACCAGACAACATACCCACTCTCTTTATACTCACCGAGTATGCCAACTCGGGCAATCTACACGAATTCATTTTCTACAACAAAAACAGGTATCCTTCTTTCCTGCTTTCTCCCCTTCCATCTCCTCTGATGCAAACAACACCTTTGTTTGTCTCTAGAAAAGAAAATATGAGGGCTAGTAGAGCAAGCAGACAGAATCGAGCTACCTTGAATCCTCTTGTAAATACTGCAAATGCCAGGACTTTCTTTTTGGACAACAACATGATATGGAAATTTTTTACCGACGTTCTGAGCGGGCTTTCACACTTGCACCACAGTGGGATCATCCATTGTGATCTGAAGCCTCAGAACTTGTTGATGCATAAATATGTTGACAGTGTGACCCAGGAAGAGATAACCAAGATTCTGATAACAGATTTTGGAAGTGTAAAGTCTTTGTTATATAAGGATAGCCCAAGAACAGGAAATACTGGCACAATTGCTTACATGGCTCCTGAAGGTAACTCTGACTTGTATTGTCACGTCTCTTCCAATGTTCATGGATTGACTTCTTTTTGTTGTCTACTTTTTTTTGATGGACAGCTCTTGCAACTGATGAAATGGGGGCCTATATGTTTGATTACGATGTGAAGAGCGACGTATGGTCTCTCGGTGTCATACTGTACGAAATGTGCTACTCAGACTCTCCATTCAGAGCAACAAACACAATAGAAGAATTGGAGCGTGAAATCTTAGGATACAGGTCTCTATTTCTTTCTCTATTTCTCATCTGTTCTTACAATGCTGGCTAATACGATTATTTAAACCATGCCAGAGAGGACCAGTTTGGGCGCACTTTTCCAGAAGTTCCTATTCCTCGTCCTTCAATTTTTCCTTGGCTCATATCGTGGATGATGCAAGTAAGTTAGACCCCTGCTTGGAAATTGTACAATGTACTAAGCCTTTGTAATATAAAGGGAGATCCAGAAAAGAGGCCAACTGTGGATGAAATATTAGCTATTCCTGAAGTAATGGCGCATTGTGCTGGTACATGGGTCCCGACGTAAGTAACCATGTGATCGAATATGTTCAATACTGAAACTACAGCTGTAAAACAAACAGTGGCACAATTTCAATAGAGTTGCTTACTGCTAAATGGCTCCAGCCATTTTTTTCTGAGCAGTGAAGAAGGGAATAGGGGTACCACCATACGGTGCGGATTCTCACATTAAAGTTTCTATCTACCCAGGCCTCCTGAGGCACCTCCATCCATTTCTGCCGATCTGTTAGATCTCTCTGCACAGATTATCCAGCCACCTGTGATTCCTCTTACACGCCCTGCCCTTACTTCTTCGCAGATGCTGATGTCTTCCCCTTCTGTGGCCAAGCATAACCTTCTTGCCAATTTCATGCTTAGTATCACTGAAGTTTTTTCTCGGCATTTAGACCTCTTGATGCGACAATCCATATTTTCGGTCTTTTTGCTCATCAAGGTAACAACCATCCTTTTCCATCATACCTCTTTCACTCTACTTCTCATTCCATTTTAAAATATGTGTCTCTCTTATTTTTCTCTTATTTGGTGTATATATTTATCCATATAAAAATAGCTTACATTGTGTTGGGATGCGTCAGATCCGAGCTCTTTTTGGTTTGTGTCCTTGATTTCATCATTATCTCTTATCTCCATTCTAGCGTGCATTCCGTCAAGGTAATGTTCTTTTCTTTCCCAGATGTATATTGTATACACATGAGCAAACGCCCCTCTCTTTTTCTTTCTAAAACACATGCCCCACACTTTCAGAGGTAGCAGACACTTGACTGTGCAAGTAGGAAGCATAGTGGCTCAGTGGTTGCTGCACCTGGGTGCCACGCTCACGGGCGATAGAGCATCACAAGGCGAAGGCCTGCTGTTCCAGTTCACAGTGATCGCGGCCTTTGAGTTGCTGCTGTCTTCTCTTCTTGGCTTGCTCGACTTTGTGGAAAAGAAGAAACGAAAAAAGAGAGCCTAAGTGGCACTTGAATGTTCAACAGCAAGTCGAATACGTCCTTCTAGGCCAGACAGAGTGCAAGCTCGCTGCCTTAATGCACAAGAAGCAAAGAAAAGAAGAATTCCTGGAAAGGCCAGAACGTACAAGAAATCCAAAATCTAAGTACTTTTTCCGAAATCTAGATGCATCTGGACTGTGATTTATAAATTACCTAATTTGGGCCTGCATTCTTGCAAATAAATGGCGCATTCCAAGACCGGTAGTTTTGTGCCGACTAAAATGCCAAATAGCATTCCATGTTCACTTCGGGCAAACAGTAAATCCGCGGTAATTGGTTTGAATTTAAAAGCTTCCTTACAAGGAAAATTGCAGCGTAATATTCCAGGAAATAAGCTACGTTCGGTAATATTCCATCCAATGGGAAATTACTGAGAAAACTCCTGCCAATCGTGCGAGGTTTGGGACGTTGGGACAGTGACCAGTTTTTTATTTGGGATCTTGTCGTCACCGTGGGTGTCTGACGATGGGGGTGGGTGTGTGTGTGGGGAGTTTCTGTTTTTCCCTTTCTTTCGTTTTCGCTTTGCCTCTTGCGCGCAACACACACGCACTCGCCACAGACCCTGACTGTTAAACCATTAGGGGAGCTGACTTGACGTCTCTTGCATCTGACGTTCTTGCGCTTTCTTCTTCTTCTTCCTTCTGGCAGTCATATCCCAAGTCTTGGTCTTCAAGTATCGGTGGCAGTGGTTATTATTTATTTTATTATTATTATTTATTATCATCATCATCGTTATTATTATATCCTCTTCCTTTCTCTTCTCCAGATTTTTTTTATATCATCTCTGAGTCACCTCCTGTCCTTTGACACACACACGTCTGTTCCTGTCCTGGGGGAGTGTTCTGTGACTCTCTGTGATATCTTAAATATCTGAATCAAATAAACACCCAAAAAAAAAACCCCAACACAAAAAATAAAGCAAGAAGGCCTATCCTGAAGGGAACTATCGAAGATCACGCCCATTCGCGCCAGTATCTTTGATTGATTGAGGATTTGTACTTTCAATAGAGACCGATTGGAACTATTTGTTTGGAACCAACGAAAAAAAAAAAAATGCCCAAGCGTATGAGACTTCGAAAGAGCCTCAGTAATTTGGAAATGCTGAAGGAACAGATTGAACTCGAGAAGGAGAAGAAGATTAGACTCGAGTGGTACCTGAATGAGGTCATGAACGAGAGGAAAGGACTGATGGAACTGGAGGAAAAATGCAAAAAGAGGAAAGACTGTTTGGGAGAGGAAACTGTGGCCAAGTCGAACAGCAGCATGTTGAGGATTAATTTGAGCCCAAGCAAGAGACAGAAAGTCGAAGCCGAGGGGGCCCCTGGATCCTTCATTCCCATCAGTGCTTTTAAGAGTAAAAGTCAGTTTGAGGAATTTGAAGAGGACTCCTCTACATCCAAGCTCTTGTTCTCTTTCAATGATCAGCCAGAGACCCCCTTGGACTGCTGCAGCAAGACACAGAGCAAGCTTCATGAAGCTCAAGAAGAAGACCTGATGACGATGAGCTTTAGCAGCCTCGGCGAGTTCGTCTTTGAAGGCGCAGCAGCAGAAGAGGAAGAGATCGACACAAGCAGGTTCCCCTTCGTCTTCAACTTTGAACCAAACTTGAACCACAACGAGATCCTTGAACAGAGCCTTCTACTCAGTGGCAGCGGTGCTGTTCTTCACCAGGGCAACTGCTGCAATCTCTACCCTGGAGGCTTCTACTTCAACGATGAGTGCTCTTCACAGCAACAGCAGCAGCAAGATGAGGACCTGCCCTTGGATTCCCAGGATCCCTGTTTGCTTGATTTTGACATTCAACAGTGGCTCATCGAGACCTGCGAGGCCCAAGAGATCCCTAACTCTCCTGTCCCTCTCTCACCTGGCTCCTGCTCTCTCTCTTCTTCACAAACCA
>MRZZ01001044.1:0-10681 GCA_002025285.1 Acanthamoeba comandoni | reverse complement strand
TTTTAGTGGTAGTCACAGATGCAGTTACAACTTTGAGTTCGCGATCACAGTCACAGTGTAAAATCATAGTTTTAACTTGGACCCTCCTCACATGCTTGCTAATTGCTCACTAAAGCACTTGGACATGTCAAGCTTTTACACCTGATGAACAAGCTTCAGTTGCAAAGACCCACTTTCAATTGAGAGGCTTGTTGGAGCAAACTAGTGGTGGACCTTAAGCTATACAGCCCACTTAGGAAGTAAAGATTTACTTGGTATCTATGACCAGATACACACAATAGAGATGATCCTACATGTTACTATATATAAAACATGCATATAATAATATATATAAATACAAACAACTTCTTTATTGTTTCTTTGCCTTTCTCACATAATATAATAAACATCTCTTTATATAACCTGTACACTCTTGCATTCTAACAAAGTCTTCACTTAGATTATAACATTTAATTATTATAACTATATTTCTTCTCACTAAGGGACAAGTGAAGCTTGAAGTCTTGTTGAGTAAAGTAGGTGTGTGAGGTCCACTAAGTTTGTCTTAAAGAAACTTATCTACCAACAAGAGTTTCTCAATATCTTCTAAGGGCTTTTAAATGCTTGTGATCATAGTGATAGTAAAATTTTACATTTTCATTATATTTTAAAAATCTTATCTAGTTTAGTGATTGAGAGCTTTGAATGTTGCTTGAATGCTACATAGGGGGCCTAGTACATTTAGTATTTTCTAGAGTCATGCCTTTAATATCTCCAAAGTGTTAAATGTTCACACACTATTGGTCTGTGGAGTAAAAGATTGCTTCTTCTATAGTAATCTATCATCAGCTCTTGAAGCCTAAGAGAGAGCCCCACTTGAGAAGGGCACCTATATTGTAAAAAAAAAAAGTGTACCACTATAAGCTAAAAGAACAAAAGGTAGCCATTCATCCTAGTTGTGTTGTGTAAGCTTCATTGTCTTTGCTAGCAAGTTCACTAAGATGTAATTAAACCTTTCTACAAGGCCATCAGTGGTGAGCTATAGTAAAATCCTTCTTTACTCCTAGATATCAATTAATAACTTATTCTGTTAGTTTACTAGTAAGTCTAGACCTTGGTCTGATATTAACAAGATTTATAAAGCTATATGATAGCACACTAGCTTTTTAATGAATGTGTATGCTATAGTGGAGGCCTTAATGCTGGAGTTAGACACAGCCTCAGGCCACTTAGTGAAATAGTCCACCATCACCAAGATGTAAGCATTGCCTTAAGAAGTCCTCACCCACAATGTCTATCCCCACATGATGCATAGGCCTCCCAACTAATATTGGTTGTAATAGTGCCTTGTTTGGTCTAGGCAGCTTTGATTGTAACTGGCAGGTAACAATTTAATCTCTAATGTCTTATAACACCCCATGTGGCCTGCTAGCTTGTTATTATAAAACTCTTTTAGGAGTTCCTTTGTAAAGTAAGTACCACTAGCTGATACCTTTCAAAATCTCTATGATCATCTCTATTAGATTTTCACTTTTTACAAGGGCTATTAAATGTTAAACTTTAAAAAAGATAAAGAAAATCTTTGTTAACAATGAAAAACCTACTTTCCTTTCTTTTACAACAATCACAGTCAAGCCTGCCTTTCAATAATTAACAGCAATAAATATCTCTTAACTTTTGTGACAATCATAGAAATGATGTAATGAACATTTAAAATTCATCTCGTTGTGTTTGTTATCCGGCTGTGGCGCAATTGGTAGCGCAGTAGACTGTAGTATAAAAAATAAGCCATCTATTGGTTCCTGGTTCGAGTCCGGGCAGCCGGATGCTTTTTTGTTGCGGACACTTCAAAGTTTTTTAATAGCTATCTATTGGTTCAACAGCATTTTGTAGTGAAAAAAACCATTTCCTCCCGACAGAAAAAATTAATGAATCAAAATCAAACATCGTTTGATTATTGACCTCGAAACCTTTAATTCTCTTCACTTCGCAGTTGTGGGCTTATGCCCCTTTCTTTCACAGAAACAACAACCCGCTCCCTCAGTTCACATGCTGTTTTTGCTTTGCCTGTTAATTTGTATCAGTCTTTTTTGTTGTTGCTGCTGCTGCTGTTTTAACTATTAACACATTTGCTGGCTCTTGCACACCTCCCCCCCCCGTTGCAAAAACAAATTTTTGTTTTGAGAAAGAGATCAAATTCCTTTCCTCAAGCGCACATGGAGGCACAGAAGCTCGCATTGAGTGACAAGCTCGCACCACATGCAGACAAGAAAGATAAAGATGAACCACAGCTCAAGATAGTTACAACGAGCAGGCCTGTCAATGTCAAAATGTTCGGTTCCACCCTTCAGAAGGGCTTTTCCAAACTTTACTTAGGTTAGATGTCACGCATAATCCATCCCCCCCCCTAACTGTTCTCTGCTTCTTGGCTCTTCCATCTGATGCCTTTCTCCCATTTTACTATTGCATATCCCATAGAGCCAAAGTTTAGCGACTTGACAATAAATCTTGGAGATGAAAAACTGCCAGCACACAAGATCGTTCTCTCTGTTTGCTCGCAAAACTTTCGCTCTATCCTTGAGGCCCAGGGTGGTAATCAATGGAAGGACAGATCCTTCAAAGAGCTGAACCTCACAGTTGACCATGAAGATCGGCCCCATTTCAAGAACATGCTCAATTTCATGTACACTGGGGAGATTAGCTTCATCACTGGAGAAAACGTGCTTCCACTTATCAGCATCTCCAACCACTTTGGCGTGCATTCACTAAAGGCAAGTTGCAATGTCCCTTTCCTCAGCTCTTTCTGCTTCTTGAGGATGGCTCATATTAAGCAACAACATTTGATTTCAACAGGAAATATGTGGAGAATTCTTGGGGTCATTGGTGAGTTGCTCATTTAAATGTTTTCTTACTTGTCTTGCTATATGATTGTATCCTCTATTTTCTCTTTTGCGTTTCTCAAAGTAATTTACTTTGTTGCCCTTTCCACCAGGTGAACGATGACAACTTGTTTTTCTTTCTGGACGTGGTGGATAAGTACGGCGTTCGCTCGCTGGAAGCTGCATGCGGTTTTCATTTAGCTGAGAATTTTGGAACTTTGCTAGAGATGGACAAGCTCAACGATTTAGAACCTTCCACGTGGGCATCCATGCTTAAAAGTGATGATTTAAACATTCTGTACGACCCTTTTGACCAAGAAATTGTTTCCATGCTATAAGCTCACTCTTGGTCTTTTCATTTAATCAATTCAGATCAGAAGAGCAATTGTTTGAAGCTGTCATACGTTATTCCAATCAATGGAAGGTATGTAATACGTTGCATTCAGCCATAATCTCTATTCCTTTCCGAGCCTAACCGTTCTGCTTCAGGATGACATTGAAGAAAGGGAAAAAGTACTGAGCACAGTGCTTCCATTTGTGCGGTTTCCATTTCTTTCTCCCAAATTCCTTGTTAAGACTGTGGAATCCGACAAGACCATTTCAAATCTGTCTGTGGTTAAGGTACACACCAATTAAGTCATTATCTGTGATAATGAGGAAAACAGTAATGACAACTGTAAGCCCTATTCTGCTTGTAACAACTTACTGGTGTATAACATGTTTGCAGGATCTATTATATGAAGCCTATCGGTTTAAGGTCAATCCATCTTCGGTGAAAAGCATCAGAACAAAGCCTAGAAGAGGTAAAAAAAAGAACAATCTTTTCATTTACCAGAAAAAATGCACATAACCAGCAACAAAGAACTGCAGCATCACCATTAATTCTCAATGATTTAACCCATAGGTTTTAGATATGATGACCAACACTGTCACTCTAGTATCACTCTAAGTACGGACCTCATGACGGCAACACTGAAGGTAGTTTTTTCTTTCTGGTTTGATCCGTTTTGTTGGAGAAAAGGCATGACACTCTTACATTCCGTTTTTGCAGGCATCTCCTGGTTGGGTGAATGTAAAGTGTTCTCAACCTCTTGCACGTGATTTCAACTACTGTGAGTTCAAGATTGACAAAGGATATGCCAACCAAATCATGATCGTACGTCCATGCCCACACATTCCATTCTTCGCCATTGTTTGCATATATTCCTTTTGCTTACTCCTTTACTTCTTGACAAACACAGGGTATTGTGGCTGGCTCGTGTGCTACCACAGGATATGCTGGGCAGCTATCGAATGGGTAAAAAGCTCGCTTCATCTTAAAAGCACTCATCATGCATGCAAACAAGCAATTGAAACACAACAGATTAGACCAACGCCTTCGTGGTAAATGTTAATAATAATAATCATCTTATCTTTGATGTTGTGTTCAAGGTGGGCATATTATTCAAGTGGTCAGATCTATCACGCCAATAATACACCAGCATATGGACAAGCGTATAGCTCTGGAGACATTATAGGCCTACTGATGGATTTTGAAGAAAAGAAACTCATGTTTTACAGAAACAACGTCCTCACTGCAACTGTTACAGGTACTCTTCACCACATGTGCTGCACCAAAAGTGATTGTTTGTTATCAAGATTGAAGATGATGATGATGATGGTTCTTGGTTTTCAACATTTTTTTTTATATTCCTCTTCCAGGCGTCCAGCACAATGAGGAAACAGGAAAGCTGTACCCTATTGTGTGTTTGAACACAAACCAAAACGCAGTAACCATTGTTCCACATGCCAAATGCCCTGACGAAAAAGTTGCCAAAGCACAACAAGGTGTGAACTGAGCTTGAGTTCAAAAAGCTTGTTTAGTCTAAATGTGGCCCTCTCTCTCTCTCCTGTCTCTTCCCTCAACAGCTGCAGCAAACAGGCAAATCTTCCTGACAGTGGCAGCATACAACAAGGCGTACAGCATCCAAACAGACCCAGATGGGCTGCAGCAGGACCAGGAGGCCCTGCCCAGCGAAAGGCCACCACAAACCTATGGGGCAACTTTTGTGAAGCGCTTCCTAAGGTACTGAAGAGCGAACAAATTTCTGTTAACACCCCAAAACGACCAAAGAAGAAGGTAAGAAGTCTTGTGGCCTCTTTTCATCATCCAGGCCACCACAACGTGTGCTGTAAATAAATATAATTCTTTAAATACGATGATGAAACTTGATGGTGCAGTGTTCCCCTTGTTTATCTTCAAAATTGTCGTACATTCCAAATTTGTCCGCGCTCATGCATGACACACATACTTTTGAATTGTTTCCAGGAAATGGTGGTCCCGTGGTTCCTAACTACAGGAGATTCCGGACAATCACCTGGCTGCGGGGGACAATATCCGGGATTGACTTTTCTGGTCGACCGATGTTTGATTGCATTTGGGATAAACGGACATCCAATAGAAAACTCGGGTGTACCGATTCTGTTGTAATCTCCGAAAATTACTAAATTTTGGATTGGAGGTTGGGGGATCCCAAGCTTTCGCAGCCAATTTTTCAGTGCCTCCGCGGGCCATCACCCGTGTGTGTGTGGGTTTAAAAAGAAGGAATCACACACATACACACACCCAAACAAACATCCCTCAACAGCTTGCTTGCTGGCATTCGGTTTGCTTTGCTTGCTTGGTTCATCACACCACCACACCTTTTTTTTTTAAAATTATTATTATTATTATTACCTCAACCGAAGAAGATACGCCATGGTCTCGCTTGCTGAACTTTTGATCCAGTCTGAATCTACATCAGTGGCACAAAAATTCTGGCCCAGCGATGCAAATGCCACCACCACCACCACCACAGATGCTGCCACACTTGCAACTGGCCAAAAAGCAGCCTTGCGACCCAACATCCATTTGAACAAGAGATGCAGGATTGGATGTGGGCACCCAGTGCTCGGCACCTCCCTCAGCAGTCTGGAGCTAGACCATCCTGCCCACTTCAGAATAAGCAAACCTTTGGACCTTGTGATGGCCTATTGTGTATGAAAGAGAGCTCTCATGCCATCAAAAACTGCAACCTTGTATAATATTTTATTATTTTTTTTTTGTCAATACGAAATAAGAGACACATTTATTAACAACACTCCTTGGGGTTACGGCCTTTTAAAATTCAATGAAAATTCAAACATAGAAAACCCAATGAAATTCAAACGCTTACTCCTTTGGCTGAAATCCGGAAATTACCAGATTTGGTCTGAAATTGTTTGACACAAAAAAAAAATAATTCCATCTGTCTCTTCGATGAGCTACACTTGTTTCTTTTAAAATCACAACCATGCAAACCGTGGAAGATTCAGTTATTGACAAAAGAGACAAGAGTGAACCCTCACGCAGCAACAACATAAAGAAACAGCAGGCAAAAGGAAAAGAACCAGACACTGGAAAGAGTGCATTTCGAGCCAAACTCAGTGCCAGTGGGTTATACAGAGCTGCTGAAGAGGGCAACGTGGATCTTGTGATTGAGCTTTTAGATAAGGGAGCAGACCCAAATGCATATCACAAGAGGGAAGGAGCAACAGCTCTGCACTGTGCAGCAGCTAAGGGTCATGAGGAATGCCTGAGAGCCCTTCTGATAAGGGGTGGAGCGCATGTGGATTCTATGGATCGTGAACGGGGAACCCCGCTGTACTGAATTTCTGATATTCTGTGATATATTGTTTGTTGTCACCATCCCTTATCAATGCAACTTTCACAGGCATAATGCAGCATACAGGGGCAAGGTTAAGTGCGCTCGTGTTCTGTTGGAGGCAGGGGCAGGAATCCACCATACAGATATCGATGGTCACACGGTTCTCCACAAGGCTTCCTATTCTGGAGATGTGGCAAGTGCCCAGTTGTTCATTGCCCAGGGGGCTCCCCTAGACCCGAGGGATAAGGAAGGTATTACAGTTTTCTTTTCCAGCAAGAGGAAGAACTTCAGCTCTAACAGGTGGTGCTTCTGAAGGGAACACTCCTCTTCACTGGGCAGCGTACAGGCGACACTTGGGGATGTGCCTGTTCCTCATAGAACAGGGCGCGTCTCTGGAATGCTGCAATAAACTTGGACAAAACCTCTTCCACCAAGGTAACTGTTTTAGGAAAGGTTAGTGTCACTGTTCGAGAAGATAACATGTAACTTCTTTCTTTAGCTGCTCTTGGTGGAGATAGCAACTTAGTTCGAGAACTTGCAGATAGATGCCCCAACGTGCCTGTAGACCTGCCTGATAAAAATGGTATCACTCCTTTTCTCATCAGGTAACTTATCGTGCCTTCGTGTGAAAGACAAAGAAGCAGTGTTCGCTTACCTTTAACATGCATTTCAGTGTGTCTGATGGTAACATGAAACTTGTACACTTCTTCTTGAGTAAAAACGCCAACATCTACAAGAGGATTGCTGGTCTTTGGGGTGCAGCCCACTTTGCAGCAAATGAGTAACTTGTCTTTCTCTCTGATTTGCCACCAATTCACTTCTCTCACGCACTCCTCGAATTCCTAAGAGGACATGTTGATGTTCTGGCGATGCTGATCCTTGCTGGCATTCCAATATCTGACAAGGACCAATATGGAAGAACCCCACTCCACATTGCTGTTGAAGCTCTGAACTATGATTGTGCTGAACTTCTTCTAAAGGTAAAGTGGGCTCAATGTGAGTTGTTCTCCTTGTATTGTTGATCTTGAATGGATGCACTAACAGGTAGGAGCCGATCCTTTGATGGAGGACTCGCAAGGAAGAAAGGTAAGAAAAGTACATTTCCTCCCAATTCCATTTGGCAACAGGCTCACCAAAGGTCCTCTCATCCTCCGTATCAGCCATTCCTGATGGCGGCCAATGACCAGTTTATGTGGATGGTCTTTGAAAGAATAAGGAAACAAAGGAAACTGCTGTTAGAAGAGGAAAGAAAGGACTTACCTTCAAACCCTCTATCTGGATTAGTCGATGAGCTAGGAAGGGGATTTGGCTACCTTATGTCTTTCATGTTTGAGTCATTTACTCCCGCTCCCGTCCCTCACTTTTCAAGTTTGTACTTTTATGTGCAGAGAGAGCAGATGGAAGCGGAGGTGGAAGACCGTAGTGCACAGTTTGTTCTACACAAAGTAAACAAGCTTTTAACCTTCAAACACCTGCGAGAGCTACTCTCTGACAAGTATGGACTGCCTGCAGATATGATTAAAGTTATCGTCACTCCTAAAGAAGCCAACAAAGTGAGAGGAAGCTCTTTTTCGTTTGAAGAGATGGACCAGGAGGTGCTTTGTGAGAGTGGTGTGACAGATGGAGACATCTTCATTATCTCCTACAATGAGACGGCTTTGTAAAAAAAAAAAAAACACTGTGTTGCCTTTTCAAATACCCATCTCTGGTTTTTCTTGGTGTCTGTGGAACTCACCGGTGCAGAATCAGTCCTAACTTTGATGAGGAGGTGATCACCAAACAAGACTGACTAAAATCATCATCAATCCTCTTCGTCATAATTAATTCAAAAGAAACAATTTTTATATTTTATGAATTAATTTCTTAATTCCAATAACTGATTTACAGGAAATTACTATTTTGAAATTTTTCTTTTTCTTTTAATTTTTCTTATAACAATTAATTTTTGAAAACACATCGCCTGCGATGATTCAAATGCTGGGATCTGATGTTGGCCTCCTGCTGGCGTTGGGATTAATTACTTGGCCTTTGGTCACCTTTCTCGAGTCAAGATACCCCCACTGCAACAACGCAATACCTCACTTCCTGCGGCACCTCTCTTGTCGCCCCAACAGCTGCCGCTCCAAATGTCAGCGAGTGCTCCTTTCCATCTTTCGATACGTGACCCCCTTTCGATTCATCAAGCTTTTTGTCTTCTTTGCCATCTTTCTTGCCATCTACAAGCTGTCAGCACACAATCTCTCCATCTACCGCCTTCGCCAGCTCGAGACAGAAGCCATCTCATATGCACAAACACAGATCCCTCCCTACCCCAAGGGCGTTAATTTTGAGGGCCAAGGCATCGTCTTTGCAGGGGGAGGGAAGGGCTATCTTCCTCTGGTCTTTGCCAACATCTTTCTCCTGCGAGAAGTGCATCATTGCCAACTGCCCATTGAAATCTGGTACGTTGGATCTGAAGAAATAACTCCAGAGTGCCTTCGCTTGTTCACAGGAGCGTTTGATCAGGTCACGCTACGAGATGCGCTGTCCATCAAAAACCCCATAGACGGCCTCACCATGGGCCATTTGATACGCGACCTCAACCTGGGTCCTGGCAAGTACTATCCGCTGAAGATCTTTGCCATTCTCTCTTCTAGATTTCGTGAAGTGTTTTTCATAGATGGAGACAGCTTTCCTCTGAGAGATCCCAGCCCCCTCTTCCAGAATGCGCTCTACCTCAAGCACGGCAATCTCTTCTGGCCTGATGTTCCTCCGCCCAACAACGATCCCGCTTTCTTCCGCCACACCAACTTCAGGACTACACATGACTTGCTCGAAACGGAGAGCGGACAGCTGCTCATAGACAAACAAACCCACTGGCCTGGCCTCTGCGTGGCCTGGTTTCTCAACCAGCGTGCTGACACTCTTTATACCTTTCTTCACGGCGACAAGGACACGTTTGACATAAGCTCCAACCTGGTCAACCTGCCCTTCGCTCTTGTAGCTTCGCCTTACTCCACTGTGGCGGGATACGTTGAAGCCAAGGCTCCTCGCTCCGTCTACTTCAATTCCATCATCCACTTTGACCCAACTGACGGTCACCCGATCTTTGCTCATCACGTCGGCTCTGCAAACAAGCGCAGGATTACTCACGGAATCGTACAGCCGCTGTGGACCCATGCAGTCAACTACACATTGGAGAAGGATGTCTGCGCTCCGACGGCACCCAAGCACAATTGCCCTCGCCTGGTATTCACGGAGCCGAGCCCCTATCGAATTCCTCAAGATAGCAGCCTTCGTCTCATCCCACTTCTTCAACGAATATCGCCTTCTTCTTCTTCTGGTGGACTGTACAGTTCCATCGGCCATCATCAAGCAATTGCACCTCTCTCGAAGAGCGCGGATGCAAAGACTTTCATGAAAGAGGTCCGAGCGGGCTTACGATCTGTGAAGGACCTCAGCGTGGTCGTGCAGCTCGTGAGCCGTGCCATGAAGCAGACCAGCTGCTATGCGTCGCTCGCGGGCACTGATATCATTCGGCCATCGCCCCTCGAAGCCTTCAAGGCCTGGTTCTTCACATAAATGATGGAGGCCACCACAATTGAATGTACAGATTTTTTGCAGTTGGATTGCCACTCAAAGTTTGGACGGACTCTCTCAATTTGAGTGGAATCTTTTTTTTTTTATTTTGTGGATTTGTTTTCAACAACGATGGGCTTGGATGTTGATTGATCAACTGCAAGGACTTGGAATTTGTGCGTGTGTGTGTGGTGACAGACAGAATGGCCCATCCATCCAACACCTTGTTATGATGATGATGATGACACGCAAATAGTTGTTGGATGCATGCATGAAGGACGAATGGTCAACTCAATGTGGATATCTGTGGGCCCTCCCCCCAGCCTCCTCAGCAAGCATGTGTGTATGTACTTATTTATTCAAGCTGGTGATGGATTCCATCCACATGTGTGTGCACATCGTCGTCATCAATATCATCTACGCTTAAGGTCTGATCATGACCCCCCAACTACTACTACTACTGCTACTGTGCAATCATCACCATCCCTTCATCATCGTGCATGATGTGTCTTCTTCTTCTTCCTTCTTGCTCTTTTTCTTCTTCCCCCCCCCCACCATGTTGTCCTTTCTTTTATTTATTTATTTATTCATTTTTCAACG
>MRZZ01001037.1:0-16664 GCA_002025285.1 Acanthamoeba comandoni | reverse complement strand
CGAAGCCACTGCAAGACCTCCAGGTGGCCTCCTTGAGCAGCCCATGCGCAAGTTTCCGTATTCCAAGGGCAGCCATTCGTTCTTGCCCACTGCAACGCCTCGAGATGACCTCCCCATGCAAGTGAGGTGCATGTCCACTCGCTCCACGAGCAACCCTGTGAGCGCGCCCATTGCAACACCTCCAAGTGGCCTTCATGAGCAGCAGCATCACACGTTCTCTCGTCCCAAGGACAGCCATGAGAGCGTGCCCACTGCAGCACATCCAGATGGCCTCTTTTGGCGGCGGCCATGCATGTTGTTCCATCCCAGGGGCATCCTTGTTCGTGAAGCCACTGGAGCACATGCAAATGGCCTCTGCCGGCAGCGTTCCAACATGTCGACTCGTCCCAAGGACATCCTTGTTTGCGGAGCCACTGCAACACATCCAACCGACCTTCCTTGGCAAAGTGTGAACATACTCTTTCATCACGAGGACACCCTTGGGAGAGTGCCCACCGGAGAACCTTCAGGCGGCCTCCGCGGGCGGCGTATCTGCAAGTTTTCGCATCCCAAGGGCAGCCATTCGCTCTTGCCCACTTCAACGCCCTAAGTTGGCCTTCCTCGGCAGCTGCTGCGCACGTCCACTTGTTCCAAGGGCAGCCGCGAGAGCGTGCCCACTGCAACACATCCATGTGGCCTTCACGGGCAGCCAACTCACAGGTCAACTGATCCCACGGGCAACCTTGTTTGCGAAGCCACTGCAACATCCGAAGACGGCCTCGGTTGGCTGCAGCGGAACAGACATTCTGGTCCCAAGGGCAACCATGAGATCGCGCCCACCGAAGCACTTTGAGGTGGCCTTCTTCAGCGGCCATCTCACAGGTGTATTTGTTCCAGGGGCAGCCTTGTGCACGTAGCCATCGCAACACCTTCAAGTGGCCTCCATGGGCTGCCAAAGCACACATCATCTTGTTCCTCGGACAATCGATCAAGTGCACCCACTGTATAAAGCTAATTGGTCCTGGGCGCACATCACGCGCATAACCAACGTTGGCGAGCAACAAATTAAACCTGGCACACACAAAGCGCAAAAGGCAGCGGACAGAACAATAGGACATGGAGCAAGGTCTCGTTGGGAAGGATATCAAAGGGTGTCACCGAGCTGGCGACCACAGGCAGTCTCGCCGCGGTGTCGTCTTGGCCTTGCAGATGGGTCGCGAAGTTCATCTTGTCATCCAAGAAAGGGGACAGAGGGCACTTTGCTCACAAAACAAGATGGCAGGCTCGCCGGCTTGAAAATCGCTTTATATCCTATTTATGTTTTTGTTGGACGCCTTGCCAAGTTGGAAAACATGCACGACCTATTCTCCACACGCACCAAGAATAAGAGGTTATCTTTGTGTCTTGCTTGACCATCCGCCCGCACAAACAAGATGCACATTCTGAGAACCTTGATCACTGTTGCGCGCTGCCAGCGCCGCTCTCGCAGCGTTGTCACATCGACCATGTTCTTTTCATCATCATTGCTTCGTGTTAATCACCCTCGGCCTTTTCGTGGGTCAAATCTTACCACCAAGGTGTTTGTCACACGCTCGACGAACAGATCTGCGCCTTTTGGATCCTCGGGCGAGACATCTATGGATGTCCCCCTTTCGTCAGATAACAAAAACATAGGATCAGGCGTTCCCCGTGAGAGCCACCCAGGAGATGCCTTGATACTTTCTCCTTGTAACGACAACCAAAGGTTGACGGACGCTCTGCCTTTCGCTAGAGAGGCGTCATGTTGTGGCTGCAGGCTGCGCTTACACACAGCAAGATGTCAAGAACACTTGCCAAGAGGAAGCACCCATCTTGGAGACACACGAGTTTGCCCTGGTTGTTCTCTTTGCGGCGGGAGTCAATCCTCTTGCTTCCTCAACTCTTGGGAGACATGCAAAGACATGTGTTGCTCGCTTTCCCAGCGACCAGAACGTGTTGCTCTTGCTTGAGCAAGTGTCTTGCAAAAACAAGCGCACACGCATGTGAATTATAGAATAAATGCAAATAGTGGTGTAATTGTTGGCTCGAATGTAAAAAAAAAATGTTGTCAGCTTTCACTTTTTAGAGAGGTGTCGGATTGTAGCGCCTTCGCTTCCATTTGATCTCCATGGCAATCATCTCATCTGCTTCCTCCAGGATGTCGTCGTCGATAGCCGCGGTAAAATGGCCAAATGCCTTTCGGCACTCGGGGTCCTTGGGGAAAAGCAGAAACTCGAGCATGGCAGCGGCGCGCTCCACCAGGGCAAAGATGACCACTCGGTTGATGTCATCCTCGTCCAGCGGCACATGGCTCAGGTAGTAGACCAGCTCTGCCTTCATGCCGTTGGCAATGCAGTGCTCAACGAAATTGCATTTATCGATGAAGGCGTCGTCCACTCGCGTCACTTGGTAGAGACGCACCATAAAGTGCGCGGCGTCCATTTTGAGCCTGTACGCTGGGTCCATGCACTCAATCATCATCTTGGTGCTGAGGATGATATGATACTGGGGATGCTGCTCGATGAACATCAGGTTGTTCAGGTTGCGGCGACAGCATGTCTCTCTGAAGGCCTTCTTCACGACCGCATCGATCTCTTCGTGGGTCCTCCTTTCTTCAGCCGGGCAGCTCTCCCCGTTGGTGAAGAAGAATAGCTCCCAAGCCCACAAAAAGTCTACCAGGGCGAACTGGCCGGCGGCAAACACAAAGAGGCTGTCTGTCATCTTCAAGGTCGGATATCTGACAAAGAGGTGGCGCACCACAGTGGCATAGTCCAAATGGTAGACGTCGAGCCACTCGTCGATGCTATCCACGTGTTCTCGTGTGACACAATTATCGCCAGGGTACAATTCGCCAAGGTGGTCAATGCTGCCCTGGATGAACCGCTTGCCACCTCCCGAGTAGACCACATCCTCAAAGCCATATCTTTCGATCATCTGTTGCACCTTGGCCAGGTCAGCGTTGTAGACGGCTCTGCGAAAGATGCGTCGTGTGTCCACTGTTATACGCGCTTTAATCATCGTCGCCAAGTGACTGCCACCTTGCCATTCTTGCGCCTTGTGCAAGTGATCTTCGCTGCAGAGAATATCATTGCTGCACTTGGAGCATTCCAAGAGAGCGGTCGCCTCTTCCATCCCCATGTGGGCCATGGCGTGGTTAAAGAGTTTGTCGGCATGGTGCCTGCACCTCGAGGGCGAGACCACCCACTTGTTGAAAAAGTGGTGAAACACGATGGGCCTCCCGTGGGTGATCGCGCATTTGGCCATGGCAAACTCTTTGCCACGCAGGCGATCCAAGCGAATGCGAAACCGTGGGTGGTCGCGCAGCTGCGTCCCCACCATGAGAAACCCACGGTCAAGCTCTTCGACCAACCTCTTTCCAAAGCGATATTTTGTGCACGCCCTCCACTCTACGAGCGAAGCATAGCCCATCTCTTTGAAGAACCCCCAAGCATTTCTCGGCCACAGACCGCCAGAGCGTGACCTCTCTAGCTTTTTCAGCTCACACATCACCCGCTGGCTCACAATGGCGCGAAATCGCTTGCACACGCATGGCACCACACATATGGTAGTAAAGTGGTGATTCATCTCTTCATCTCTGTCGTGCATGAGCGTGACAAGAATGTGGTGCAGCAGCTCATCAGGCAGCAGCTCAAAGGGGTTATCCATCTTTGTGTGCACCACCGAGGGGGGCGGCGCGCTAGTATTTCTGAATTTCTTCTTTCCCACAAAAACATTGGCCACACAGGGCCTTTTTGTGTCGCGACGTATTTTTATCACCCAGAGGCGCTCTGATTGAGTCTTGCCAAAGAATACTACCTGCTCGTCATTCGTCTTTTTCTTTTCAACAAAGAAGGATCTCGATGCTTCTTTGTTTGGCACGACACGTCTCATTGATTGCTCCTTCAGATGCAAGACGACTAGGCGCATGTATGCACATGGCATAGTTTGAGTGGTTGGCCCAAGGCAAGCAACTCAGAGAGCAAAGTGGATTTGGACACGGCGAAAGGTGCACCTGAAATGTTCAAGTCGTCAAAAGCTGCCTGTAAACCTTCCATATGGCAGCCCAGATAATCATTGTGAATTTGCAATTAGCAGAGCTCGCCTTCTTGTGTATGTGTGTTTGAGTGATGATAATGGTGCATTTGATTCAGAGCAATCATGACGCACTCTCGGCACCCGCGTTCTGTTTGTCATTTGGTTCAACGGGATGTCTTTGTTTGCGATGCCGGGTGCCAAACACACGACACCTTTGGATACAATAATCGCAACAACAATGTATATTTTTATTTTCTTTCACTGCATCCTTCATTCAGCGCTTGCCAAGATGATGCCCCACGAATATATCATTTACCCCGATGCCCCCGATTGCGCCAACAGGTGCGCCCTGTACACCAAGTATCACAGAGGCAGCGACAGTGTCCTCTTTGGAGGATTTGATGTCACGAAAGAGCGCGACGGCTCCGTGACGAGGACTGTGAAGAAGAAGGGACGCATCGATTACTTTGGCGTTCTTGGATCGACGATCACACTCCCTGACGACGAAAAGGCCAGGGCTATCCAAGAGATTGGCATCTCGACCAAGGTTGAGACCGACAAGGCTGTGTTCACCGGACTTGTTCTGCATGTCCATGAGATGTACAACAAGTCTATGATCAACGCATTGCCATCCTATTCGTCACCCTTTGATCTTGAGGCATACATCAAACAGAGACATCCCGAGGTTGTCATGCCAGACACTCTTGACCACCATGGTGATCTCGTGCACTACATCGAGGCGCTCGACAACAGGGCGCAGGCCGTCACCTATTTTCTCGCCAAAATGGCCCAAAGTGCCTATGTGGGTCCATTTGTCTCTTGCGAACCATCCGAATCAGGTGAGGGCGGCCGCAAGGTGAATTTTGCGATCAGACAGATGGCTCTCGAGTGCGATTCTTTTGGCCACGCGCTCGAATGTCTGCTGGCTGCCATCCGCGCCAACCCCATGGTATACACGACCTTCCCCAAAGGCGGGGAAGGGACTGATGGTGGTGTCGAGTCAGTGCACTATCTGGCGCAGGCCATCACGCGACTTCACATTTCCGAGGAGGACCAGGTGGCGTTGATTGTCTTGCTGGACAACACCTGTGTGGCATTGCGGGCCACGCACATCTCCACCCTTATCTTGCCCATTCTTGATTTTGATGACGGGCTCATTGACCTGCGCACATTGAAGCCCACCGCACTCACTGGCGTCCCCCTGGCTGGGAACGACATGTTGGATGTCCCTCTGGCTTTGATCAAGCAATACGAGCGATGGAACGCCGACTTGCGCGCGTCACACTTTGCCACTTGGGACCATCCCATTTTTCACAACCCATGGGACAAGTGACCTCTTCTGGTGTGCGCACCACAATAATAAAAGGGATTCAACAACAACAACAACAAAAATGTGTCAAGGGTGTTTTTATTATCAACGATGTACAAGCGGGTGGGTGTTCACAAAGAAAGAGGCGACCGGGGTGATCTTTTTGGCAGGGTACGATGAGGCTGCCACGAGGGGAGGGGGAAATCCTTTCATGAGCATGTTTGATCGAAAGTCGAGAATGTCATCCTTATCATCACCGCCACAGTTGTTGTTGTCGTCGTTGGAGCGTAATATCTTGCCGATGGCCAAGTGAAAGGGTCTCTGTCGGCACCCCAAGTGTTTGTGTATCTCTTGAGGCCAGCCAGAGACAGACTCTCGGCACTTGTAGCAGAAGCTGCCGCAGTAATAGTGTTTGAGCGGCAGCACCTTTTGCCAGAGGATGAGGTCCAAGAGGCACTGGTTGATGTTACAATTGCCATAGTGGTCGATCTTCACGCGGCGCCGAGATGACAGCGACGCAGAGTAATTCTGTGTGTAGAGGTAGTGCAGGATGTGTTGCCAGAGCACATAGGTCGCCCAACCGTCAAAGGCGGCGTACATGATCTGCGTGGTGGTCAGGTGGCTCCGGCTCCAGTCAGAGAGGGTGACATCCTTGTCCTTAAAGTGTGAAAAGTCAGAACCGGGGAAGACGATCTGCAGGGCGGTGGCCATATTCAGGGGCATGCGGGCATAGTTCATCAGGTCCTCAACGTCCATCACCTCGTGAGGTACCAGTGCATAATCGTGAAACAGCTTGGCCATGTCCCACCGCGGGTTCTTGGTGATGAAGCGCACGCGATGGCTCATCAGCAGATCGTTGACCACCGCGGGCAACGCAAAGTCGCATCCAGCGCATCCGTCCTCTCGGTGGTTGACGCACTCGTGGAGCTCCTGGGGAATGTGGAGCACCACAGCATACTCGGGAATGTAGAATTGCATCACTGCGATCGGGTGCGAGTGCAGTCCAGCGTTCTTCTCCAGGACCGGCTTCCACTCCATGTCCAAGGCGATGCGCGCCGGCTTGGTGATGGTTCCCCTTTGGGCGCAGTCAACCAGAGGACGAAATGCTTTGCGCAGGACGTCGTCTGGTGCGTCGACCCGCACATAGACCACTTGCACAAGGGCCTGTCCGTCCAACAGGGACAGCGTAAGATTGCTCGATGACATTCGATTCTTGTTCTTGGCAATGTGTGAGCGCGTGTGTGGTATTATTATTGTTGAAGATGTGCGCGCACTCAAAAAAGCTCTCCCGATTGACATATCTATACTGGTTGTTTGCATCTCTGAAAAAAAAGTCAAGAGATCGACTTTCAGTGAAAAAGATTCCACCTTTCCTTTTATTAATTTTTCACGTGTCGAAAATGGTAAGTCGCTGTGTTGTCATCCTCGAGCCTAGAGATGGGCCCGTTGACGATCACGTCGTAGCCGCCAGGGGCCTTGCGCACGGTCAGCTTGTTGCACGACACCCCTCTCGCCTTGTTGTTCTCGATGCACACGAGCATCCTGTGTTGGAGCATCTCCCATCTCTCCATCGGGTCGTCGACGTTGTAGGTATCGCCATCGCTGAATTTAAGCACGACAGAGCGCAGCGTCAGCACCATGGGCAGCTCTTCGAACAAAAGCTCGTAGGCCTTGTATACCGCGCCAGCGTCGTCGTCGTCCATTCCCTCATTGCGCGTCTTGTTAAAGCGCTTGACTACCTCCTCTGCTTTCTTCAGCTGTCCTCCTCCTCCTCCTCCTCCTCTGCGGCCGGTGGATCTTTTGCTTCTGCTTCCTGTGGACCCTCCCTGGTTCTTTCTTCTAGCTGAAGCCTTTCTTTGGCTATTTGTGCTGACCTTTCCTTGAGTTGATGACTTGCTTCGACTAGAGACTTTTCGCGATCCTTGAGAAGAGCTTCTGCTTCCCGCAGAGCCTTGTCTTTTGCTTCCATCATCTGACCTACCTCGTCCATCATTTTTTGTATTTCTTCTACCAATTGCTGTCGATGATCTATCAGAAGCAGTGGCTGCTGTTGAGGATCCTCGTCTTTTGCTTCCGGTGGCAGCGGATCGTCTCTGAGTTCTTGCAGCAGACGCTTTACGCCCTCCATAAACATTTCCAAGTTTGACATAGGAACGGGTGGTGCTCATGCCAAGGAAGAAGAGAGACGCGCCCGTCAACAAGATATAATGTTATGGTCAAGTTTCTTTATCATTGTGTTTATTTATTGTGCCAGGCTCATCACGTGCAGATAGAAGAGTCTCTGCATCACAAAAGCTTGTTCATGGATACATCTCCTCATGGCGTGACCAAGATATGACAATGTCCACCGTCACATCGGCAAGCAGAAGCACAATCAACCTGAACAACCAAAGGTATCCATCTCGGATTCACAAACTTTATCACCATACCCGGCAGCTCGACGACAAACAGACACTACGCCCAAGTCGCCAACTCGAGCATCAATGTTAGTGGCGCAACCATCCTCTCGACAGGCACCGCCGTGGGAGACACCCAGGTGCAATTTTACAACTGCCTTCTCGAAAACAACGCCGCTGGGCTCTTCATCGATCTCACGTCATCCACCGCAGGAGGCACCCCCAACTTCTACCTCGTCAACTGTGTGCTGCGGAATGACACAACTGGCGGCACCGCCTATGCCAACTGGGGGGAGGCACTGCCGGTGTGGGATTCATCAACAAATTTGGCACCTGCGTGATCAACAACGCAGCGACTGCCACAGGTTTCACCGTCAACACCATCACGTCCATCTGACAGCCCAGCACACCATCACTTCCTTTGCTCGAAAGCACACTTACACAGCGAATGAACGGCTTTGCAAAGGCACAACACACACACGCTATTTTTTGCTGATGACATTCATCTGGCCACTTTATAAAAAAAAAATAAACCATCATATTACCCTCACGCTCATTGCCATCGCTCACCAAAAGAAGGTGGAGGGCCATCGCAACACTGCAGACAAGTGATTTTGTTGTTGAATTACATGATGCAATAGTCATCCACTTTATTCACAGAGACATGCCTCAAGAGCGACTCTTCCCTCTTGCGCAGGCACACTTCCAGCAATTTGATCTTTCGCGCAGCACTTGCCATGGAAGTGGGGTCTCTCTTTCTCTGCTTCGTCCAGGCAGAGGAACGCCTTTTGCAGGTTGTAATACTTGATGAGTTCACCATTATAGTGTTCTTTGCTGTGTGATAGCATCATTCCGTTGTGATCATGATGGTCACTCGATTGCCCACTTTATCAAACCCTAAGCCATCTCTACCAAGTCCTGCAAGCGCTCACAAAAGGAAATTCCACATCCTCGCTGCTCCATAAGCCGTCGTCGGCACTGTCATCTTCGCCTTCATCAGAAGAGTCATCTTCTTTCTCCTCTTTTTGTTCATCCGTGTGTTCCTCATCGTCGGAACTGGCTATGATGGGAGCAGACTGATGGAGTTCGTCTTCCTCAACTTGCTCGCCAACGATGATCGACGCCTCCTTTGAGCGCTTGTAGGCGTCAAGTCGAGCATGCATCTCAGCGAGGATACTCTGGTGTAGTGCAGCGGCGCCCTCCGAGGAGGGCCTTAGAATTTGTCCCGATACCATCATGTGGTCTACATGTGAGGCAAAGTTGTTATGCCTCACCTTCTTTTTGGTCAGCACATCATCGATACCACCATCACCAGTGGGGTGCACCACTACCTGACCAATTCGCCTTTTGCTGCTGTTGTTGCACTTGTAAGGCATCATTATTGCTGGGTGTAAAGGAATTTATTCGTCTTGCTGTTGAAAGTTGTTGGATTACATGGAGAAATGAAACCCAACATGTAGCTCTATATAAGTGCATCATTTTTGTAGACCGTAATGGAATGGTTTTCACGAAATTGAATGCAAATGAAAGTTGATATTAAATTATACCCTAGAATCTTGAAATGAATGACAAGAGAGAGAGAGAGAGTCACTGCGTGCTGCTGTGAACACGTCTTGTGTCAAGGGCAAGATGTTGTTGTGCCACAAGGAAACCAAGCGCCACATTGTGCATCTATTACGCCGTGCTAATTGATTCCTGACAAAAAGTGGTTGATCTTAGTGAACTATCTCATAATGTATCTATATTATTGCATGTATCTTCTTGGTGCTCTGTCACTCCATCATAACAACAAGAAAAACGGTTAAACCCTAAGTTACTCTCTTCGCAAGATGATATCAAGCACTCTGGCCGATCAAAAGAGGGACACACTTGCCTTCCTTGTAGCGCACTTTAAGCCCCTTGTCTTTTACGTGAGAGAATCGCAGCTTGCCAAGCAGTTCTGGCGTTTGTATCACAAGAGAACTTCGGTCCTCAGGTTTTTGCCCTTCCAGTTGACCCCCAATTGCCATGAAGTGCTTGGTAATCATCAATTCTCCGAGAGCGTCAGGGCAACACATCTGGTGTTGGACCTGCGTTGCATGCCCGGCAGCCCGTTCGACAACCCATCTCTGGATTGTCCCGATTCTTATTCATGTGTGGACACGGGCCTTCAGCTGTTCAAGGACCTGATCAAGGCAGCGACACCCCCTTCTTCCGGCGATGCCAATGACAACAACAACAACAACAAAGTGGTTGAATCGTGCGCCTGCGAGGACACTCCCTCTGGCATCTTCTTTCCCATTGTTCAGGCCGATCCTGAAGAGAAGAAAGACGTGGATGCTGTCATCCGCGTGCAGCCATTTGGCCTTGTGAGCTGCGATGTCATGCTTTTCATCCGCGACCTCTTCGAAGACGCAGGCATCGCCACCTACTACACAGTACAGGATTGTCTAGAACACAAAGACCTCGTTGAGATAGACAACACCTACCACGGCCAGCCCTTTCCCGCTGCAGTCATCAATCACTGGGCGGAAGAACAAGTCAAGTCGGAGGACCTTTTGCACAGCGGCGAATACACCCTCATGAAGGATTACTTTGTCCATAATCCCACTCTCAGAGAACACCTGGCACGCGCGTGCAAGGCCCTCCATTCATTGACCACCTTGAACAAAGCCATCCAACAGTTTGAGCTATTCACCTATGGCTTCAGAGGAGGCAAGGGAACGCGGGGGTTCACCGTTGGGGAGAAGCATCGGTGGCGCTCACATGACAACCTTTGGACGGCCAAGCCTAGAAGGAACACTGCACTGCCCTTCAAGTGGTGGTGCAATGCTACCCGCTTTGCCTTCCGAGGGACCATCGATGAAGTGTATGCCGCCGAAGGAGGCTTCTCCTTTTACACATTCAAAGATGCATACCTGACATCTTACAAGCTGGCACTGCATGCCTTTGAGAAAGACAAAAAGACAAACCATCCCTATGATGGCAGGATGGACATACGTGGCGAGTACAACCTCTACAAGTACGACGGTGTGCCCACCTGGGTGCTCTTCATGCTCGCCGAGGCAATCAAGGCGTTTGGCATTGGAGATGTTCAAATTCACCACGAGGCCACCTTCAAATGGGAGATGGACTCGGACACAAGACAAGCTGCTGCAGACAAGTATCTAGTCAATGAGTAAATAAAATACCATACTATTTTATTGTGTGTGCAGTGATGTGTGTGTGATGGTTAGTTTTATCAGGGAGCAATTTTTTTTTTCAAGGAGAGTAAGGCGGTGTCCTTGCCAGGACAACCCAACAGATCCGCTGCTCTTGGCAATCTCACGCAGCTTATAAGCAAAGAAGCCAAACGAGCAAGCACAGCCCATGACGTTCTCGTCCTTGATCGTGTTGGTGAATTCTTACAGCGAAGGCATGTGCATTAGGTGCGATATTGTGCAACTCCAACCATCATCATCTGGTCGCTGGTGGTGCTGGCCATGTTGGTTTCGTGCTCCAGGACATATAACCTTCTTTTATAGTTGGTTTTCCTGATGGCGTGCTGTTGAAAATGCGAACATCGGGCTACCACAACGTCGCGGCTGGCAAATGTGAATCTACAAAAACGGTGAAAAGAATAGAATTGCACTGAACAAAAAAGCTGCCAACCAAAGGCTGCAGAGTGGCCTTAATGTGTGTGTGTGTGTGTTTTGAATCCGCCATGCAAGGTTCCCAGAGGTTGTGGGTGTTGGAGTGACATTCCGGATGCGCGAAGGCATCAAAACGCCCTTCATTTCAGTTTATGTCAACAAGGATCAAAGTGAACTTTCGAGAGAGGCACTTGAAGAACTCCAGAAGGAGCAATACGCCGTCACCTACCACGCAGACTTGCGCTTGTGACGCCTCGGCGAACTTGATCTCATCAACCATGTTGTTGCCATATTTCAGAATCAGCTGTTGACGCACTTCAGACGGTCACCCTGCCATGTCTGCTGGCTTTGTCTGCTCCCAGAGTGTATTTTGGGTTTGCTCAAGTGCAAATAAAAAGTTGCCCACGAGACTGTCGCTTCCTTGTTGTTCAAGACAAAGTTTTTTTTTTATTTTTGGTTGCATGTACAATCGCTCATCGCGTCCAACCCAGCTCGCCGTACAAAGAGTTGATGTAGCTTGGCTCCAAGAGCTGGCGTTTTCCCGTGATCAGTCGGCTGCCGACACACCAAAAGAGTAGCTTGCGCTCGGTAGGCACCTCGCATTGATGGGCAAGCAGAAACTGCTCCAGGGAGGTCTTGGCGTCCAAGTGTTTGTGTTGGTTGACGTGTTCGATGTAAGCCTCGATGGTCGGGAGCATCTTGGTTTTCCACTTGGCCCTATCCATCTCGACCATCCACGCGGCCATGCGCGACGTGTGGATGCGAACATACAGAGTGCGCGGGATCTTGGCGCAGGCCATGTTCAGGTAAAGCTGCGCGACGTCGTCGGTGCCAAACCGATGTACATCCATTTCTTGCATGACGGTCTTGATCTCAACAAGCGCGTGCGCATCATCATAGCCCTCGTCGTCCTCATCATTTCTTGGAGGCAGCTTGAAGATTCCCGAGAGCTTGATCTTGCCGTCAGCGCGGCCGCCTGCGTGGCGATTATTATCGAGCACTTGAAAGTTGACCGGCTCGACGGGCATGCGCAAGTGGTTTTGCATCCACTGAATGCATTGCGACTCAAATTGCATGCCGTGCAAAAGGGAGAGCCCTTTCCTCTGCTTCTGGTTCGCGATGATCCTCCGTTGGAGATCTTTGGGGTCGACTCGCTTTCGCTTGTTGCCCAGGATCGTCCCGACATCTTTTGATGTCAGACATACCTTCCCAAAGGACGCCTTGAACTGATCGTAGGAGGTCACCGAATCCATGCCCTTGAGCGCTACGCTTTGCAGCTCCCGGCTGCCACCCGGCACACACGGCGAGGACGAAACCATTGTTTTCGCAGTGGCGCGAGGCACGTAGGCAAAGCTGCGGATCTTGACAAACACTTCTTCCATCTGTGTACACGACGATTGCAAACTGAGGTGCTGCCGCCTCCTAACATTTGGTTTACCCCATTGATACTGCTTCCCGTTTGCACACCAAGAATACAAAGGGATTCTATCAACAAAAAAAGTCTTTTGTATGTTTATTTGTTTGTTGTTGTTGCTTATGCAGCGATTGAGTTAAGGGGTGTGCTCACAAGCGCGCAAACCCTGATGATCTCGCTTTGGTTGGACATAACCTTCTGCTGTGTTCATATTCTTGAGAGGCACACTCGTCGCATCTCACGCTGTAATCATTCCCGTACCACAGCATCTCATAACTCGTGGCCCCGTGGTTGTCAACTTCTAGCCACCATCCCGTGTTTTGGTCCACTGCGTTGCTGTGCCTGAGAAAATCAAAGGACCGGCGCATGTATGTCGGCATCCTCAGTTGCCAATATTCTCTGTTGTTGTCCACGCAGACTCCCCGCATGACGTGCACGTAGTCCAAGGTGTGTCTCAGAGGCAAGTCGCCTCTGCGCAACTCGTTGTCCATCTCTATTTCAGGGACTCTCACAAAGACGTAGGAGTTGCAAGGGTTGCACATCTTCCTACAGTGGCCACATGTTCGCTCAACATAGGCAAAGTCTATGTGTCGGTCTATGAAAGGCCGATTTCCGCTGTCGTCCATGTGCATGATGTTCGTCGTATCAATCATCATCATTCTGTGTGTTGAGAGTTGTTGGTCAGTGTTGGGGTTGAATGCAAATCCAAAATCTGCTTGTTATTTATGATGTGTGGATAAGTCCGGATTTCACACAATATGATTTCAACAAATCCTAACCCTTTTCAGCCAACTTTGCTGAATAATTTTTTTAAAGGAAAAAGTCATATGACCAACTTTAAATAGGATCGAGGCAACTCGACCAAGCGCCCATATTTTCTTCCTCACCCGGGTCCAACAACACCGTCTACATCAATGGACACACTTGTTGCGAAAATCAGGGCTGCGAGTGCGATCGCCCAAGACGACTCCAGAGATGTGATCACCATTCTTGCAATGCGCCATCTCTCAGCAGAGATCGCGAAGGGCCAGTGGAGCATACATAAAGCCTATCGCTTCTTGAAGGAAAAGAAAGAGCAGAAGAAGCGCGACGGCGTTTGGCCCTTTGAAAAGTACGCTGCCATTAAAGCAGCAAATGAGTATTACGTGGCCTTTGAACCCATTCTTCTCCAAGGCGATCGCTACACCGACCTCTCGGCAGCACTTGTCGAACATGATTTCACGCGCAGACAGGTGCTGGCGAACTTCTTTGTCGCGTTGCTCTTTGTTTTGACAGAGAAGAATATGGAAACCCTTCTTCCTGTCACGGTGGACTTGGCCAAGCGACATCCCAGCCTGTGCAAACACCTCATCATTCAGGCAATGGTTAACGGCAAGTTCAAGGCACTCGAGTGCATTCTGTCGAATGCCGACTGTCACAAACGGTTGTCGAGCTTGAGGCTGTTTCAAGCTCTCTTTGTGTCAGCAAAATCCAAGCCCTTCCGACTGGGCGTCATCGATGTGCTCCTGAAATCCAAGTTGGACAACGAAATGCTTTATTATCTGTGGGGCGAAGCCGTATATGACGTTGACGCCATAAGATACCTCCTCAATCGCCCAGAAGCTCGATTGGCACTTGACGATGGCAGTCGAAAGTTTGTCTATCGATGCGCCGCGATGTGCGGAATGAGTGATTCTATGAATGTCCTAGACCAGGCCGGGTTTCTCGATGGCGTCGACGGCGCCACAAGTCGCCGCTTTTGGACGCACGTGCTTGGGGCGGCATCATTTGGCAACGAGACAGACATGGCCAAGAGGATCGGGGATTTCATCCTCTCTGGCGGCGGTGAAGGCGTTTTGCACTTTGAGAATGAACAAGACAAGGATGAAATTGCTGGCGCGATCGACAGCGCCATCGTGGATGCTGCCAAGCACGGCAACAAGGAGCTGTTTGAGTATCTGGCCGTGCATCACTACTTTGTGAGGAGCACTCGTGTCATGGCCACCCTCTCTCGGAAGCCCAGGCTTGATCTGTTCGAGTGGGCCCTCGACCAATTCAACTTTGACATGAATGGCGAGTGCATTGAGAACATCATGCTCCACCGCAAGCGCGACTACCCAAAGCTTGTCAGCCTCCTCGAAGCCAAAGGGTACAATGTTCACGAAGACACAGAGGGCAAAATGATGATCACTTTTGAGGAATGCGCTTGACCAAGTGTTCAGTATGTACATACGGGAAATATAAATAATAGTTAATCATAGCAATCATTTTACTCGTCCTTTTGGGCAGAGGGACCTTCTGTGATGGTCAAGATGATGTTCTTCTCATCGTGTCCTGACAAAATAGCACACTCCATTACCCTCTCCATGAGCGTGTCGTCTGTTTGAGCATGCGTGAATATTCCTCCGTGTGCAGTGTCAATGTTCGCCCAACAAAACCCTGGCCAATCAGGATCTCTGTTGATGATGCACTTGATGATATGTAAGTGCGCACTGCCGGTGCCCTCTGCTTTCCCCATAAAGGTCTCGTGTGTCTATTGTCGTTGGAACCCAGGAGTTGAATGCCGTGTCAATGTGAGTGCAAATAGAATCAATCGCAGACGTTGTCTATTGCGCTTGGCCTTTTTCTCGCGCTCTCAGCACGTTGTTTATCACCTCGTATGCCACTTTGTTGTGGCGATTATAGTTGGCCCTTATCATGGTTTCGTCCCACCTGTGGGCAAAATACAACTTTTGTTCCATCTCATTCAGGGCGTTCGTGGCTTCGGTGGCTGCCTGGATTTCTGCGTCCATCGTCTGGCGCTTGAGCTTAAAGGCCGCACGCTGTGCGTCGTCCAAATCTCTTTGCAGGTTGGTGAGATTATGGAGATGCCCGCGTTCACTAAAGAGGATCTCAGGGGTGTCATCGTAGATATAGCCATAAGGGACCAGGCTCTTGGGAGCCATGATGATGCCAGTGCACTTGTCGATCCTAAAGCGACACTCGTCGTTGATCAGTTTGTGAAAGTCGTAGGCCGTGATCTTGATGAACCTGGTCTCGTCATCATATGTGTGATGAGGCAGAACGTGGAGCGTGGGCGGGTACCAATGTTTTAGACTGTTGAGGTCTCTGTCGCTCTTTTCCAGCGTATTGTTATCCGGGTCCTGGTCTTCCTTGAGTGGGTACAACTTTTTGTGCGTCTGGTCGAGTTGCGCGTTGGCCCTTGTGATGAGACGCGATACCCACGGTTTCAGGTCCCAGCGCTCTGGCCTGTACCTTGTCGCAATCCACAATAGGTCCTTCTTGAGGAGCGCAAGGTTCAGCACCATGCGGGGGTCTTGCTTAAAGTGATCATTGGCGACCATGTAGATGATATCGTCAGGGATTCTCTGGCCTTCACCCGCGAGCTCATGGTGCTGCTTGACCAGACACTCGCGCTCGTCGTCTGAGAGACTCTGCCAGTATTGTTGCACCTGCTCCTTTGTCCAAGAGTGTTTTCTCTTTGTCGAAGCCATGGTCGCCAAGCGGTTGCTCACGATGAGTCTGTGATTCACTTTGCACACCGCGACAACAAATGCGTTGTACGCAGGAAGGGAGGCAGCAACAAAGTCGTTTTTATTCTGTGTCCCATCACTCCTGCATGATAAAATAGGTTTCATCTGTGTTCTCTCGCTCTGATATCTTTGTACTTGTCGATGGCAACCTGTACCTCTGGTGTGCAAATGGTTTCGCGCAGAAAGAGCAGATCATAGCGTGCTTACGGCTGTTCACAAGTAAGAGGACCAGCAAACACTGAGCTATGCATGTGCATCATCATATGCGCTGTTGTCAAAGGTGCGTGTGAATGCATCTGCATAGCTCAGTGTTTGCTGGTCCTCTTTTTCTGTGCTTCATGTTTTTTTTGGCTTGTGCCATGCACACACACACACACACACACTCTCCTG
>MRZZ01001030.1:0-16338 GCA_002025285.1 Acanthamoeba comandoni | reverse complement strand
TCCCCGCTCAGTTCTGTCTCGTTCTACTTTAGAATCCTTTTCATCACTGTGGTTCAATCTTGACTTTCCTCTTTCTTTTTCACTTCCGCCTCTTCTTTCTTTGTCCTCAGATATCAAAGGAGGTACCTTATCTGTTGCGCTTCCTCTCCTCTCCCTTCTTGTTCTGTCTCTTATGCTTTCGAGTCTGTCTCTTTCCCTTTCTGTTCTATCGCTTCTCTCTCTGTCTCTTCTGGGAGCACAGGTATTGTATCGTTCGCTTCTATCGCGTTCTCCCCGCTCTCGATCCTTTTCAGCTCTCCCTTCTCTTTCTCTTTCACTTCGTTCTCTTTCTCCTTTTTCTCTATCCCTGTCCTTGGTTTCTTTCTCCTTATCCGCCCTGTCCCTATCCAGTTTTTCCTTATCATCGGCTTCTTTGTCTTTCTCATTTTCCTTCTCTATTCCTTCCTTTTCAGTCTTTTCTCTATCTGCCATTACCCGTTCTTTTTGTTCTTTCTGATGAATGATCTCTTTCAGATATCTCCACATTTCCAGGTACATATCCTAACAAAAATTCATTTTCCAATTGCTGAGGAGAGGACGGGGGAGAAAGTTGATAATGTGCCTCTATGCCCAGAAGAGGAGGTGGTGTAAGCGATCTGTCCCTGTCCCTATCTCTCTTCTCTGCCCCTCTCAATGGACTTGTTGGATTACCAGGGTAAAAGAAACCAGTTTGCTCTGCACTGTTAGACAGTCTGGTTGACTTTTTTCTCATTTTGCTCTTCATCTTTATCTTATGAGCTGTCCTCGGGGAGACAGGTAGGTCCTCTCTCTCTTGGTCTGAATCTCCTTTGTCCTCTGTCTCTGTCTCCTGTCTCTCGTCCCTATCTCTATCTCTCATCCCCCCTCTCTSTGTCCCTTCTTGCCTTTGGCGAAGTGATCAGGGCAGCAATTGACGAAGAAGGATAGGGTATTGCCAATGGAGGGGTGGATGGTCTTCGCTCCTTGCTAAGATGGCTAAAATCTAAGAGCAGCGTTGGAGGCTCATTCCTCTGTTGATGAATCCCACCAGTGTCTCCATTGTTGGTACCCTTCATACCTGTGCCACTTGATTCTTTGGTACTGCCACCCAGAGATCTATTGCTGTTTGTGCTATTATTTCCATTACTTGTTGAGTTCTCGTCATCGGCACCATCATCCTCATCAAAGAAGTCAGCCATTCCACCCACACTGTGAGTCCTCCTCTTTTCCCCTCGCTTATTTACCTTTATCATTCTTTCTAATTTACTCTGCAATTCCTTGATATACTGATTGTTGGCTACTAACTTTGATCACTTCTCACATACAAACTGTGTTGGGTTTGACGCGCCCCCCATAGGTTGAGTAGCTGTGCTAAGGTCAGTACCCTTCAAGGGTGACACCTGTATTTCGTCTTGTCTTTGCCTTTCAGGCTGACTCTGGGCCAATACCAAGCAAACGACAGCTTTTGTCAAACAGGTATCCTTAAAGAGCCCAGAGGTGTGGTTAATTTTAACAACCCAGTTTCTATGGAGCTTGTGCAGGAACAAAGTGTCCTGTGCTGCTAGGAATTTGCTTTTTTGGGGCCTTTTCTCTCGTGGCTTGCTGGCAACCCATCGATTGAGTCGTTTTGGGGAGCCCCTCTGGTGCCGCTTGCCACAAAATTTTTGCCAAATAGAAATTTTCCTTTTTAACAATCAAATTTAAAACAAGAGCAAGCTGTCTTCTGTACACTTCTGGAATTATATAGAAATGTACAGAAAATGAAAAATAATTGAAATTTCGTAACCAGTAATCATTCAGAAAATTAACTTTGTATAATATGAAATTTCCATTCTTATATTGGTTCTTTTTTTGGTTTGGTGTTCTGTTTGTTCGCGAAGGAACAACGAAAAGAGGGAGGGGTTGAGGGCTGGAGGCAAGGAGGAGGAAAAACAAGAAAAGCTGATAAAAGGGGGGAGAAGGAAGAAAGGCGTCGCCCCCAACGTAATAATAGCTTGATTCGGTCGTGGAGTGCATAGCAGCCAACATCGTTTGTTTTTCTTGGCCTGGGGCCCAACAAAGGAGTCTGAGGGATGAACAAAGGCCCTTTTGCTCCTCATCCCCCTTTCTGGTTGCTATCTTTGATGATATGGAGCTCTCTTCTTTTAATCCTCTGCAGTGATGTGGTCTCCTCGCAATACTTCATAGCCAAAAAGTCACACGAAGCTCCAAACAGTCATTGCATATTCCCTGTTGATCGACCTTTCTCTACGGTGAGTGTTTGACACTGTTTCCTTGATTCCCCTCCCTCGAAGAACATCTTCTCTCATTCACTCATTACTGCTCCATTAACATTTTCTCTTCAAAATCTCCCCCGTGCAGCCGCCTCTTCCACTTCCCTACTGCAAATTCTTCTCTAAAGCCTCTTGCTGCCTTGTCTCTGGAGAGACCCATGTCGTGGCCGAATACTTGGAATTCTTGGAGTACAATCTCTTTGGCACGAGCTATGCAAACGCTAGCCAGTCAGTTAGGGCATGTATGGACAAATATGAAGAGCTAGCATGCGGCCAATTTTGTGCTCCACAACAGATAGAATACCTGAACACTGCCAGCAAGACCTTTTTCGTTTGCAAACAGTTTTGTGATAGCACCTACGACGTCTGTAAAAACATCATGGTGCCTTCTCTGGGCAAGACGATTCAGCAACTATATCCAAATTCACGAACATTCTGTGAAAGGCAGACCATCTATGATTACTCTATCAAGGTCAATTTGAAGCAGAACTGCTACGAGTGGCCTCAAGTTGATGCAAGCCGAAGCCATTCAGAAACAGAAGGCCTGGGAAATTTGATAGGAAGTGGTGCTAATGCACCTGGAATCCCAGAGATAGGTTATTGTCTCAACGTGCACCTTGAAGACATCTTTGGCAACCCCAAGTTTATTGGAGGAGATGAAGTCAAAATGTTTCTCAAGCCGGAAGAGCAAAACCAAACCATGGTCCGCTACGACTTTTCTTTCTCCTTTAAGGATGGAGAGTCTCTTGTGGACATGGAAGCCCTTAATGTAACAGATAACTCTGATGGCACCTATCAGACCTGTTATAGTGTGGACAAACCTGGTAAATATCAAGTGATTTATTCTGTCAATGACTATGAACCCATTACCTTCAATATCTCTGTTCGGGAGAGCACTTATTGCCCACTGAAGAGCCCCTCCCTGCAAGAACCTTACTATCCCAGGGTTTGCTCCTTTTCCATATGTTCGGTTTCTTTTACAAGAGCTTATTCTCATGGTTTGTTGTTCCAAAACTTAGGATCATCGCCCAAACATCACCGCTTGTACTGATTTTTCAGAGGCCTCCTGCTGCAACTATTGTACGTGTTGTTCATATATCAACAAAAATCTTGTCCTCTTGGTAAAGTTGAATCGTAATAGACTAATTTGTGAAAATATATAATCACAGATGACACCGAAAAGATAAATGACTACGTAACCAACGACCTCATGCCTGTTTTTGGTGAATTTCCACAATGCATTGCACAGCACGAGGAATTATTCTGTGGCCTTCTATGTGACCCTAGACAGTCTATCTGGGTTGTCTCCTCAAAGGCTAACACTACCAACAATACCAGCACATTTCAATCTGAAGGAATAAGCCCCAATATTACAGACACTTTCTATATGTGTGAATCCTTTTGCGATTTGTTGTTTAGTGCATGCAAGGAGGCTCCCATAGGTGAAGAAGGACGAAGGTCTGTGGAAGATTTCTATGATAACATGAGCGTTGCGTTTTGTCTTGCTTCAATGCCCTACTATCTGCCTCGATTGGTTGTGTCAGTGGTACCGGATGGTGAACCCATACCTGGAGATGAATCAGGCCAGCACCGCTGTTTTTCAGGCCACAAACCTCTGGACCCAGACCCGTGCCAAAGCTTTGCGTTCGGATCTCTGCTTGATGAAGGAGGACAAGTTGGAGCCAACGTAACGTTTTATATCCAAGCTAGGAGTGTTTATGGCAATACAATAAGACACACATCAGGGCTCTTTTCGTGGCTAGTCAACGCCATATCTGTTACCACAGGAATGGCCACCGCTGCCAATGTTACAGAGAACTTCAATGGAACATTTACAGTCAGCTTTCGAGTCTACGAGGCCGGCTACTATGCATTAGATATATACCTGGTGCAACCTGGCATACCTCCCAGTAAGATGTGTGAACAGCCTGAGAATATTCCCATCTTCCCTGCTCTTCCTGATCCCTCCCACTTTGTGGCCTATGGTAATGGTCTACTTGGTGGATACGAAAATATACCTACTACCTTCTTCATCCAGGCCAGGGACAAGTACGGTAATATGATATTTGAAGGCGGTGCTACCTTGCAGTTTGATATGATTGGTCCCAATGGTGCTGGCTTAAACTTCACTGTAATAGACTACAAAAACGGCACCTACCAAGTAACCTACGTGCCACCCTTACCAGGAGTCTACAACCTGACCATCTATGCCTCGGGTCAACTCATTATGAACCCCAATCACAACCCAATTATTCTGCCAGGTACTGCCCACACCAGAGTAATTGATTTGCAATGGCAAGATTCTTAGTACAGATAATTGGTACAATAGTGGACGGTTGGGTGGGTCTGGGCGATGGGTTGTTCCACGCTGTCGCTGGGGAGCTAGCCAACTTCACTATTCTGCACAAGAATAGACTTACTGGAGAGAATATTACCACGCCAAGAGATCCTTCATATCAAGTAAGCAGCATCCACTTTGTACATATTTACTTAGATGGATGTACTAACAGAAATGTGTTTTATAGTTCGATATTCTTTTCCGCGGCCCTGGTTCTGTGGCCATCGAGCAAGTCAAAGACAACCATGATGGCACCTTCACAGTCTTCTGGAGAGCTACAACATCAGGTGGAATCTGATTATTCTTCATTATCAAATAACACTGAACTACGCTCATAATCAGTAAAAATAAAGGTGAATATAGACTTGATGTTACCGAAAGGGACACGGGCTTACCTCTCATAAACGCGCCTTTCTTCCCGGTTGTTGTGCCAGCGCCTTTCACACCTAATACTGCAATTATCACAGGCAAGTCACCCTGTCATGTTATTTTATATCTTCCATACTATGATCTTTGCTGATTTCCCGATTGGCAAGTACAGGAGACATTAGTCTGTATCGTGCATGCTCTGTTGCCAATGCCACTGTGCTCATTAAGGCCCGAGACCAGTTTGGAAATAGTTTATCAACTGGTGGTCTCAATCTTACCGCAGCATTCTACGGCTCAAATGCGGCCAACCTCATCACCAATACGTACATAGCCTTCACTTTCGTTGTTTTAGCATCATCACGATTCTATTAAGAAATATCCTCTGCAGGCTTGTGGATAACAAGAACGGATCGTATTCTCTGGTTTATTACCCACCACATCCAGGCATCTTTGGACTTAACATAACTGTTACCTCCTCTGGTGCTCACCTACTGGGCAGCCCTTTTACTATCAACGTCACTGACGGAGGTACATTTGGCTTTAAAAAAAGATGCCGATTAATTGTAATGCTAAGTTATTTATTGTTTTATTTTGCAGACTTCGTATTTGATGCTGATAAGTCAGCATTCGCTGGAAGTGGTTTGTTACCATCAAAGGTCTGCACTACAGAGAGGGACTTCTTCATTCAAGCTAGTGATAAATGTGACAACATGATTTCCTTTGGAGGGCACACCTTCACAATTTCAATATCTGTTGCTGAAGAATTCTCTAAGAATACCTCGCAAGTTGAGTATTCTATCACAGACAATCAGAACGGAACATATAGGTACACAGAATCTTTCATATGAAATAACAACACGCAAGTTCTTCTCACGTAAATTCTTTACTGAATTAGAGTGGTGTATATGCCACGTTTGGCGGGCTACTATATCTTTGTGGTGGCAGATGGAAACAGTAACAAGTCCCTTTCTGGAAGTCCCTTTGCCCCAAAGGATCTATTCCCTCCAGGTATTGCACCAGTTGGTGGTATTGACTCTAGCAAGATTGTTTATGCACATATGGTTATCAACAACAGGCGACGTAAGTGCAGAAAATACTACAGCATATGGGCCAGGTTTGACAAAGGGTGCTACTTATATTGGGAACACTTTTTTTGTCGAAGCTAGGGATAAGTGTGGCAACCTTGGCTCTGTTTCCGAAGAGGACATCATCATCGGTAATATGTTGTTCATTAAATTATTTCCTTTCCATCTCGTCACATAATACTTCATCCTTTTTCTGAGCAGAGATCGAGCAGAACGGAATTGTGTTCGATTCCAATTGGTATGAGTATCAAGTGAAGGCCACTCGTGAGTTTGGAGTCTATGAAGTTACTTACTTTATAGCTGCTGATGGCCTGCTGCAAGTTTATGTACTGCTTCGGCAGCCTCCGATCGGCGGTTCATCTAGCAGCCGCACCGGGTGGGCCAAGAGGATTACCCCCATCTTCAAAAATATACGCGGAAGCCCCTTCAATGTTCCCTTTTTTGGAGGTACTGTAAATCAAAACTGCTGTAAAGAATACTGTTTTTTTCCAGTGTAAGGGAAAACACTGCAGGTGAAACATCTCAATTAATTGAGATTATTGTTTTTGGTTAACATACAGTGCCCTGCGAGCCAGACCCCACCTGCCAGGGCAATGGGGCGTGTATTGCGGGATCTTGCCGTTGCAAGCCATTCTACTATGGAGATGACTGTTCCAGAGATTGTAGGCCCATGCCCTGACATTTCTTTTCTGCTTCAAATACTAATCTTTTCTTACGATACGTATGCAGCTCCAGCACCTACGTTATTACTTGTCCGGTTCTCAAATGTTGGCACGCGAATATTTTTCGAATTCACTAAGCCCACTGACATGGGTGTCACCGTGTTGGCGCCACCTCTTCGCATGGATCACTTTGATTGTTCCCTTCTTATAAACTTCACATCTGATCCCTCAACTTTTTTGGGAAAAGGTAAGGCTCTTTCTTCTTCTCTATCTCCAGCAAAGACTGAACCCGCGGAGGGCAGAATATTATTGCTATTGGGAAAGCGATACAGTGCTGGTGGCTGTTACGGGCATGGATGAGACGGTACTTCCAATGGCAGTAGTCTCCCTGAATCAAGGGGCGGTACGAAACAAGTACGGATCCACGAACTCCACGGTTGTCAGCCAATCCTTCATAATGCCACCCTTGAGTCCGGTTCCCCCGCATCCCCATATTGAGGTAACTGCCCACTAGACCCGCGAACAGAACCTACTTTTTTCATTCATCTTAATTATAATTTGCCACTGTTAAGGCACCTCTGTTCGTATCAAGTTGTGAGGCGGAGGCCGATTTAAAGTTGGACGCCAGATCGTCTGATGGAACCGCTGGAAGGCCCTTTCCTGATGGCTATCGCTGGTCTCTCTTACTCTCTGGAGAACTTCTTGAATACACTGGAGCATGGTCCATCCGAGATGGTGCGCCTGTTTGTGTTTCTTCTCCTTCCCTCCCTGTTCTTAAAAAAGGCTTTGATCCATACGATGCAGAGCTGGAGAAGACAAATCAGTCAGTGGTTACTATTGATAATGGCCTGTTAAGAGGCGGAGTCAGATACCCCATAATGTTGGAAGTTAAAAATATATTTGAACAAAGCTCCACCACCACAGTTTTGGTAAGTTATTTGCTCTTTTTAAGCGCCACTTTTCTGGTGTTTGAGTTGTTAAGATATTAATGCATTAATTGCTGGTTTGATTTCTCTCTGTTATCTTGTCCTGTTAAGGTGAGCAAGCGCTTGGCTGAACATATCCCCGAAGTGCACATTGAAGGCCCAGACCCTGTTCAAACCCTGAGCGAATACAGCCTTTTCGTAAAAGGCCAGGTTTTTCATACTGTTAACTATCCCATTGGTTCATTGCTCCTTCATTAACGCTTTTTCTCCTTAGGCAAAGCTGTCCTGTTCTGTTAACCAAACAGACACCATTTCATACATATGGACTGTACAACGGAGTCCTCCCAACGACCCATATATTCAGCTCAACACTGTGTTGTCCTATACTTCTAGTCTATACATCCCTCCAAACAGGTGGTTACGCACCATAATTGCTTCATTTTTACCCTGGATATTTTCTGATTTGCTTGTATTTCACAAATGACAGCCTGATGCCAGACAGTCGTTACGTCTTTAGACTTACCGTGAGCGTTAATGGAGAGCATGAGAATTTCGATCAAGTCACTGTACTCGTCGGGAAATCACAAGTCAGAGCCCTTATTTCTCCAGGTGGTATCACAACAACAAGAAGAAAAATAGTCTAGAAAATTCACTTCTCAACTTCTGTAGAAGGGCCAGACTGTCTTTTTGAGAAAGCAACACCATATTTAAATTTGCTGACTATTGTTTTCAGGAGCGAGGAGGCAATCGAGATTGGATAGGCTAATTCTCAACGCGACAGCTTCAGTGAAATCTGATTGGCTCTTGCAAGATGTGACCTTTGAGTGGAATTGCTACTCTCTGGATAACAAGGGTACTCCGAGAGACAGCCCGGGCCTACCCTGTTTCAATGAGTATCAGACGCAACAGTTCTTCTGCTGCAATAAGCCTGCGGTTGAGATCATTGGCTCTACTTTCCATCCCGGGGACTATATATTTAATGTGACTGTAAGAAAGAAAGAGTAGGTTTTTTCCTTCATTATCCATACTTTTTATTAGTGTTGCACTCATTTGGTATCTTCTTATTATTAATGTTAGCAGACCTGAGGAAGGAAGATTAAGGGAGCGGCCTCTAGATGATGTTCCCTCCGATTGGACTACTATTCGTATTAGCATCGCACATTCCCCCGTGCCTCTTGTCTTTATACAGGTGAATAAATATCTGTTGCAGCTGCTTGGTCTTCAAATTCTCAAATATCTTTCCATAGCCTCTTGGAGATAACAAAGTAAATGCCAACGAGCGATTCGTCTTAGAAGGAGGTGCCACTGCAAGGACCCCCATCCTGAGCTACCAGGTGCTTACAACATGGTTTATTTACACAACCTTTTCCTTTCTACTGACATCTACGTTGCACAGTGGAGTGTGGAACCACTCTTTTGGAACTCAATACAAGATATCCTGCTGACAGACCCAAAATCTTCGATAGCCGTGGTCAGACCGTATGCACTTGCCCCAGGCATCAAATACCGGTTCAATCTCACCGCTGTCTCTCGTGATGGCACAGGTAACATGAAAAATCTGAATCTGAATATTTTCTTCTTCGTATTTAATGTTCTTTTGGCGCATGCACCGCTGTCCTGCAGGTTGGAATACAGTTGACATATTAGTCAACCAGCCACCACTGAGCGGCAACCTCCGAGCAACAATAGTGCAAGACATCCGCACTGAGCTGTATTACAAGATAGATCTGTCCTTCCCCTTCTGGGAGGACGATGAGAATGATCTGCCCACTCGCTATCTCAACCACTTTACCACACTCCGTGGCAAGACGCCCCTCTGCGGAGAGAGTAGTGCCAGACATGTTCTAGAGAGCATCTATCTGCCAAGAAATTTTGCTCACAACATAGACAAAGTACTCTAACACCCATACGAGATTTTTGCATTAGCCACCTCTATCAATATTTCTTTATGCTGATCAGTTTCGTTCCTCACAGTTGGTGCTACTTGCAGAGGATGGCCACGGGGGTACCTATGAACGTATCATCTCTCTCCCAACATTTGGTGCATTTGATTCCACTGCATGTGGCGTTTCTACATTCCTCGATGATGGCACTTGCGAATTCTTCCTTGCACAACGGTAATGTATCCCCTCCTCAGTTGCCATCTGCTCTCTCTACGCTTCTCTCATCTCATACCGAATGTGATTGGGAATAGCTTGTTGGATGGGGAAATGCAGCTAGCCATACGAAGGGGCAATCAGGATGCAGTACTGCAGTTGTGCCATGTGGCCTTGGACGCCCTCAATGCCCAACTGTCACGGCCAAGATGGGGTAACGCCACAGCTTAAATCAATGAAACGAGATATTTCTTCTGATATCTTTTTTAAGGTAATGGTATCCCCAATAGGAAGCTGTTGAGGGAGAGAATAGTAGGTACAATAACCAACAATTGGGCCCATGCTAACACCTCTAAAGGAGTAAACGCACTGGTATGCAAACCTATTGTCGTTGGCTTTTGTTTGGGATAAAGCTAATGTTTGCTTTAACAGTCATACGTCTTGTTGGGGGCAACTGAGGTACCAGATGAAGTGGGAGAACAACTGGCACTCACAATTTTTGATTATCTTCAACAATTGATGACTTTCATCAAGCCACACACTATTCAGGCAAATTTGTCTTGCTTCTCCAAAGCCAGTCATTCTTTTTTTCCCCTTTGGCTCATGCCTTTAAATAGGTGGTGGGCCAGACATTAAGCAATCTCTTAGCAACTGTCAATGGGCCCAACTTCGTAACACAAACGAACATAACAAACAGGTTAATTCGGCACATCACACTTGAAAACAAATGTGCTTACAAACATTTCTTATCTTTAACAGTACTGATAGCGCATTTGCGCTGCAAATAGCCACTAAATTCTTTGAGCTTGCAGATGCCATAGGAACATATCTCCTCAAAGACTCCTCTCCAGGACAAGTATTTGTCTTTTCTTACCTCAATAATAGCTCTGCTCTCTCTCTCTCTTTCTCGCTCACTCATACCATGCGATCTATCTTCGTGCAGGCTCCAGAGGTCTTACAGCCAACTATCCCATATATTTCGATCGCAAGGACAAACCTCAATCCTCCTTCAGGCTATTTTTATATGAGAACAGAGAAAGGTGAATTGGTCTGGTTTCTAAAATAGGACGACAAATATCTTACTTTCTTTCTTCGCAGATCATGTGGAAAACATGACATTGGAATTCAGTTACAACGGAACGAGGATATTGCTTCCAGAAGAGTTCAAAGCCGTGCTCAAGGCCAGAGGAATTGAGGTGGTAGACAGCCAGTTTGTCCTATGGTCACTGAGCCCGTTAGCTCTGTTCAACTCTTCTTCAACGTGAGATTTCTTCCTCGCCTTACGAAGTTCATTTGCTGACTCGTGTTGTTTCTTTTTTTCTGTCTGTTATATATAGAGTCAACTCGAACATTGGCAGCCTAATCCTCAAAGCTGATGGAGCGAGGTTAGACTTAGCAGGAATCAGTTCTCGTAGTGCCAACTCCAGAGAACAAAACTCGGAGTTACAAGTACTAATCTCTTTCCCGACAAAGCTCACCTCTTTGCAAGTAGAACAAGAGTCAGGTGCTAATTTTGAGGATGACTCCCCCGAAGGTTAATATAGTTTTCACTTTAACTTTGTCATTTTCGATGGAATTCCTTGATTTCTAATCAAGTTTTTAATGTACAACTTCGTGCGCACATACAGTAAGATGCATTGCTTGGAAGGATGGTTCTTGGTCTGATAAAGATTGCTCTTTGGTGTCTTCGGACAGATTCTCGACAACATGCCAGTGTTCCACTCTAGCTGATGCCTATGCCACAGCTTATGCATTTGCAGATTTCTTTGATGATGCCCCTGGCCCTATTCCTCCGCTGGAAGAATTCTCATTCGAGTTCCCTCACGAGTTTATGTCAAGTGATCAATCAGTTCTACTTGTTATCTTTGTTATTCTGTCCTTGCTAGCACTGCTCGCTATTATCATATGGATATGCATGAATTACAGGAGGCGGCTTAAGTACACTGACGCCGCAGCTTTAGAAGCAGAAATGAAAGTTCTTATGGAGAAGAGGGCCAGAGAATATATTCCTCCTCCCTCTGCTGTGAAGAAGAAGAGTAGCAGCGAAGAGGAAAATCGTGGGCTACAGAAACCAGGACTTACTCGTCGCCGATCCAGTTCTAGGCAAGTTCCATATGTTAATTCAGTTTTCTTATTACATCAACTAATAGTGTTCTGTGGAATTATTTTATTAGGAGCTCTTCAGGGTCATATCAATCCAGAAGTGAAGGAGGTGGGGGACGTGGTACAAGAAGTTCTCGTTCTGACAGATCCAGAAGCGATTTCACCAGGTATTTACCCAAAAAACAGCAAGATTGATATGTAAGCAATTCTTAAGATATGACACCAATACCAGGTCAGACTCCTATGACTCGGAAGCAAGTCGTAGAGATTCTTCCAGGTCTTCAAGCCGCGTAACATCTCAAAGAAGCAGGAGCGACAGCAGGAGCAGGAGCAGCAGGTCTTCCAGTCATGATGTGTCATCTAATAGGAGCAGGAGCAGGAGCAGAAGTGACAGCAGAAGCAGAAGCAGGTCTTCCAGCCGTGATGCATCTAGTAGAAGCAATAGCGAAAGTAGAAGCAGAAGCAGGTCTTCTAGCCGTGATGCATCTAGTAAAAGCAAGAGCAGAAGCAGGTCTTCCCATCACAGTAGAAGCAGGAGCAAGAGCAGAAGCATTTCTTCTAGCCGCAATACAAGGAGCAGGAGCAGCAGGAGCAGGTAGCATTCATGTTACTCGTGAATTATACGACATCGCTTAATCGGTTTTCCATAGTAGGTCTGCAAGCTCGTTAAGTGAACGATCTCATTCTAACAAAGAGCTGATCAGCAACAAAGATATGAGAGAAGAGACAAAGAAGGAAGAAAGTAAGCAATTTACAGAAGAGAAAGATGAGGAAAAAGAGATAAATATTAAAGTAGCATCTGTTGAGAAGAAAGAGAGTTCTTCTTCAGAAAGAAGCCAGTCCAGATCCCAACCAAAATCGAGGTCTAGGTCAAGATCCCCTTCAAGAAGCAGAAGCAGGTCAAGAAGCCCGGAAAGGTCGCGCTCACAGTACGTTTATTTGTTTTTTAGTGCAAAGCATTTGCCGTAATATACTCAAGAAACATGCAAACAAAAACAGATCAAGATCCAAGTCAAGGTCCGTGTCAAGGTCCAGGTCTCGGTCTATATCAAGGTCTCGGTCTCCGTCTAGATCCAGGTCCAGATCCAGATCCAGGTCTTTATCAAGGTCGAGGTCGAGATCCGTATCACGGTCCGGGTCAAGGTCAGGCTCTAGGTCTGTTCGGTCTATGAGCAGGTCTAGGTCCGTATCAAGATCTCGGTCACCGGACAGGTATTCACACCAACATGTTAATGTTCTTACTTGGCAAGCTTTTGGTGCTTACTTCTCTCCATAAGGTCCAGGAGCAAGTCCGGGTCTGGGTCACATCATTCGCGCTCACGTTCAGATACAGACCACAGTACAGGCTCTTCAGAAGAGGAAATGACTGAATCACACCATAGCTCAGAAGAGGACTAGCACACAAAACAAAACAAAAAAACAAACAAAATGGAGGGAAGGGGGCAAAAGAGGGAGAAATAACTTTGTGGGTATAATTTATTATTTATTAAACTTTAAATTTATTGTATTACCTGTTCGCCCGCATAATCCTGCGGGAACTTTAATTCGCAAAACTCAATTTTTTCAATTGAAAATGTTAATAATGGCAATCTGGGTTTTTTCCCATTTTCCTTAATCAGTCAGATCTTGAAATCCTGACATTTTCCCGCCACGCATAGGCCTCGAGGAAAAAAGCGGGAATTCAAATTCGGTTTGAATTCGACTGAACTGTTCGACCTGTTTGCCTGCACTTCGCATTAATTATTTACCCCTCACACATTCTCAAAGATTCGTGTGTGTGTGCATGCGCTTTGTGAGTGTGGGTGGTTCAGTTCGCTCTTCGATCTGTCTTCTCGCTCAGCGCTTGAGATCCCAACGTGTTTCGCAAGTAAGGGCACTTGGCTGTCTGCTTGCCCCACAACGAATCAACTTTCACACCATGGAGGAGTCCCCGCACGAAAAGAGAGACGTGAAAGATGTCACTGCATCTCACGTTCTAAAAACTTTGGAAAACTTAAATTTTGACAATTTGGCTCTCAGAACACTGCCAATCGATACAGTGACGGCGAATTATGTAAGAAAGGTAACTTTATGAAGTGCAAAGCAGCTATCCCGTTGGTTTTGTTTGTTTTCTCAGATTATGACATGGGCGAAGGTGCCAAATGCTTGTTTCTCAAGGGTAGAGCCAACCCCAACCACAAATCCGTTCACTGTGTGTGTCAGCCCTTCTGCGCTGTCTCTGTTGGATTTGGATCCTGAACAAGTACAGAGACCTGACTTTGCTGAGTACTTTGCTGGCAACAAGTAATTTTGATCAGCACTCAGTTTTCTGTGCTTTGAGTCTTTCTGCAACTAAGCTCTCTGTTGCTTTATATTCACAGGCTGTTCCCTGGAGCTGAGCCAGCAGCTCACTGTTACTGCGGGCATCAATTTGGTTACTTCTCTGGTCAGCTGGGGGTAATCTCTCTCTCTCCGTTGTGTGCGTGTGTGTCTATGTGTGGAAGGAGATGTAAGGGATACCCGTATAAGCCCTGGCATAGTGGTAGTGGACTCGAAGTGCTTTCCAGCTGGAAGGTTCATTAGCCAACTATACACAGAGTGAGAGAGAGAGAGCTGGTATGGGTTAGCCATACGCCTTGGCATAGTGACTGTGAGCTCTAGGCGCTTTCGCGCCAAAGTGCTTTCCCAGTAGCTCGCGAGAGAGAGGAAGCTGAACTACGTACTTAACATCACATGTGAATATTTTCTACCAGGACGGCGCAGCAATGTATCTAGGAGAAATAATAAACCACAAAGGCGAAAGGTAACATCCATTCAAAGATCATCTCTGTTTGGATATTGTATTGTAATAATACTAACTATTTTCAATGCCGCCTTTCCTTAACTTACAGATGGGAGTTGCAGTTCAAGGGAGCAGGCAAAACACCCTATTCTCGAACTGCAGATGGCCGTAAAGTCCTTCGTTCATCTCTTCGTGAGTTTCTCTGTAGTGAGGTCATTCTTTCTCTGCCATTTTTATCCGACATGATTTTGCTCACTCTGCCCTTGACTGTTTCCAAATATTGTTTCTTCAGGCGATGCACTATTTAGGCATCCCCACAACCAGAGCTGGCAGCTTAGTTTCATCTGATACCGATGTAATTCGAGATCCCTTCTACAATGGAAAACTCATTAGGGTGTGTAGTCTCTGTTCTCTCCCTAGCATCATCTTCGCACATATTTCACGATATAGATCTAACCGCCACATGTTAACTTGATTAGGAAAGGGCCTCAATAATAACAAGAATTGCACCCACTTTTCTACGTTTCGGATCCTTTGAAATATTTAAGCCAAGGGACCCTGAATCTCAGCGAGAGGTGATGTCACTGAAATGATTGTTGTTATTATATTATTTATCTTTTCTTCATCAAAAGCATTCTCTTTTATTGAATAAGATTCAATCTTACTCGTGAATAGGGGCCCAGCCCAAATAACGTGAAGCTTCTATTGCGGTTACTGGATTACACGGTTCAAACATTTTATCCAGAGATATGGGGAGCCTACCGAAGTGATGGTAATGAAGACAGGATAGCTTGCTATCGCCACTTCTATCGCGAAGTTGTGTTGCGGACTGCGAGGTAGCCATTCACTCAATGATTGCCTCTTATTATTACTCCATTGACATTTGTATGATGTAACACAATCGAGAATATATTCTTATTTATTAATTTATTTTTCAATTAAAGGTTAGTTGCAGAATGGCAGGCCGTTGGTTTCTGCCATGGCGTTCTCAATACTGGTACCTCCTGCAGAAATCAACTGTCTTCGCCTTTTTGTTTAGTCTCCATCATGAGTGTTCGGGTAAACTCGGCAATCATTACCTGACTTGTGTGTGTGCGTGTTGCATACAGATAATATGAGCATAATGGGGCTTACTATTGATTATGGACCCTTTGGATTTATGGACTTTTATGATCCAGAGCACGTACCCAATGGCTCAGGTAATTATGTGCGCGTACGTGTGTGAGAGGGAGACCACAACTAGTTTTATATTAAATTTGTGTACTTGTGTGCGCCTGCCACTAGATGACGGTGCGCGGTACTCTTACAAAAACCAGCCACAGATATGCCACTGGAACTGCAAGAAGCTTGCTGAGGCCATTTCGATGGCTCTTCCCATAGAAGAAGCTCTTGAGGTTTGTGTATAATAATTAATTATTGTGGCCTTAATATTAAGTATAATATTTAATATTTTTTACCACACAAAAAAAAACAGGAGTTGGAGGTGTATTGGCCAGAATACAACCGCCACTACAATGAAAAAATGCACAAAAAGGTAATGCGACATCGAAGTCGCCCTATCTATACCTTAATATTTTGACTCAATTAAAATCTCGTCTTAACACGATGTCCGCGCCACACGGCAACAAAGCTGGGCCTGCTGCGAAGGGATCTGGGCAAGGAAGACGAAGACTTGGTGGCCTCACTCTTTGACACCATGAAAGAAACCGGCGCTGACTTCACAAACAC
>MRZZ01001025.1:0-25403 GCA_002025285.1 Acanthamoeba comandoni | reverse complement strand
TTATTGCGATTATTTTTTTTAATTGTATATGTTGGTGCAATATCTGTTTTATTTTTATTTGTGGTAATGATGTTAAATATAAAAATTATAGAATTAAATGAGATTTTTTGAAGGTATATACCTATTGGTTTTTTAATTAGTCTTATTTTTATTATTGAAATCTATTCTGTTATATTTAAATCAGGAAATTGTTTATTTAAATATACGTTTTTAGATGATATAAATATTTTTTACCAATTAAAATATTTAGAAAGTTTTTATAATGTTAATATAGAAATTTCTAGTTTTTTATTTTTTGATAATTTTATATTTTGATTTAATAATATAGAAATGAAACATAATACAGAAATTTTAGGTTGATTTTTATATACATATAATTTTTATTGTTTTTTGGTTATTGGCTTAATTTTATTATTAGCAATGATAGGTTCCATTGTTCTAGTTTTAAATCAAAATATAAATGTTAAAAGACAATTAATTTTTAAACAAACAAGGAGAAATTTGTATAATTCTATAGAATTAAAAATTTAATATGTATTTATTAATTATATTTTTACCTTTAATTAATTTGGTTTTTGCAGGCATATTTGGTAGATTTTTAGGAAAAAAATATATAAGTATTTTTATTATTTTTTAATATGTTTTTTTGTTTTTTGATTTCATTTTTTTGTTTTTATGAAGTTGGTATATATCATTATACATGTTTTATTGAATTAATAAATTGAATAAACATAGGTTTATTAAAAATTAAATGAATATTTTTGTTTGATACTATTACTTGTAGTATGATGTTATTAGTTATATTTGTATCTTTTTTTAGTTCATGTTTATTCTTTAGATTATATGAGTGAAGATCCACATTTAATTCGTTTTTTAGGGTATTTGTCATTATTTACTTTTTTTTATGTTAATGTTAATAACATCTGGTACATTAATACAATTATTTTTAGGATGGGAAGGTGTTGGACTATCTTCTTATTTATTAATTAATTTTTGATATACTAGAATACAAGCTAATAAATCAGCAATGAAAGCCATTATTGTTAATAGAGTTGGTGATTTTGGTATATACTTTGCATTATTATTAATTTTTTATTTTTTTAAAAGTTTAGATTTTTCTGTTATATTTAATTTAAGTTATTTTTTTACTTTAGATAATGTTAATTTATTATTTATTAATATAAATAAATTAGATTTAATTTGTTTATTTTTATTTTTAGGTGTTGTTGGTAAGTCAGCACAACTAGGATTACATACATGATTACCTGATGCTATGGAAGGTCCTACACCAGTATCCGCATTAATACATGCGGCTACTATGGTTACTGCTGGTGTTTTTGTTTTAATACGTTGCTCACCATTATTTGAATATTGTCCTATTGTATTATTTTATGTGTGTTTATTTGGAGCTTTAACTGCTTTTTTTGCAGGTACTGTTGGTATGGTACAATATGATTTAAAAAAAGTTATAGCTTATTCTACATGTAGTCAATTAGGTTATATGGTATTTATAAGTGGTATGTCAAATTATAATGTTAGTTTATTTCATTTATTTAATCATGGTTTTTTTTAAAGCATTATTGTTTTTAGGTGCTGGATCTATCATACATGCTTTAAATGATGAACAAGATATGAGAAAGATGGGAGGTTTAATTAAAATATTACCTTTAACATATATTGCAATAGTTATTGGTTCATTATCTTTAATGGGATTTCCTTTTTTAACTGGATTTTATTCTAAGGATATGATTTTAGAGTTAGTTTTTGTTAAATATAATGTACATCGTTTATTTATTTATTGATTAGGTGTAATGGCTGCATGTTTAACATCCTTTTATTCTATTAGATTAATATATTTAGTTTTTTTTGTTAAAACAAATTCACCTATTTGAAGAATAAAACATTCACATGAATCTAATTCTTTTATTTATATTGTTTTATCTATTTTAAGTTTTTTTTAGTATTTTTATTGGTTTTTTATTTAAAGATTTATTTGTAGGTTTTGGTACAGATTTTTGAAATAATTCAATTTTTAACTTATACCAAAATAATGATATAGTTAGTGCCGAATTTCTTAATTATTATTATAAATTAATACCTTTATTTTTTTAGTTTTTTTGGTTTTTTTATTTAGTTTATTACTTTATATAATATATTATAAGTTAAGTTTTATTGTTTTTAAAAATAAAATATTGTTGAATATTTATTGATTTTTAATGAAGAAATGATATTTTGATTTATTTTATAATAATATTATTGTATTTAATTTATTTTCGTTTTTTTTATAATATTACTTTTAAATTAATTGATCGAGGTATAATAGAAGTTTTTGGACCATTAAGTTTAGTTCGTAGTTTAAATTATTTATCAATGAAATTTAGTATAATTCAAACAGGTTATTTATATCATTATATTTTTATTACATTATTAGGTATAATTTTTATAATATTTTTTATATTTACAAATATAAATATTTTTTTTATTTTTAATATAAATATAAATTTATTGATTTGTTGTTGTTTAAGTATAATATTTTATTTATCTTTAAATACAAATAATAATAAAATTTAAAAATGAAAAATATTACTTTTAAAATTAATGATTTTAGTTATTCTACTAATAAACATTTAACTATAATACAAGCTTGTTTACAAAATAAAATTGATATTCCTAGATTTTGTTATCATGAAAAATTATCTATAGCAGGTAATTGTCGTATGTGTTTAGTTGAAGATTTAAAACAATTAAAACCTGTGGCTTCTTGTGCTATGAGTATTTCAAATTCTATGGTTTTGTATACAAATACTTTAAAAGTTAAAAAAGCTAGAGAATCTGTTTTAGAATTTCTATTAGCAAATCATCCCTTGGATTGTCCAATATGTGACCAAGGTGGTGAATGTGATTTACAAGATCAATCAGTTGTTTTTGGTGGAGATCGCGGTCGTTTTTATGAATTCAAACGCGCTGTTGAAGACAAAGATTGTGGTCCTTTAATAAAAACTATTATGAATCGTTGTATACATTGTACACGTTGTGTTCGTTTTAGTTCAGAAATAGGAGGTAATAATTTTTTAGGTATTACTGGTAGAGGTTTAAAAATGGAAATAGGTCTTTATATTTCTAATATTATAAATAATGAATTATCTGGTAATATAATTGATTTATGTCCTGTAGGTGCTTCGACGTCTAAACCATTTTCATTCTCAGCAAGATCTTGAGAACTTAGAAATGTAAATAATATTGATATTTTAGATAGTCTTGGTACAAATATTCGTATTGATATTAGAGGTACTAGAATAATGCGTATTTTACCTAGATTAAATGAGAATATTAATGAAGATTGAATTACTGATAAAATAAGATTTTGTTATGATGGATTAAAAAAACAACGTTTATATGAACCTTTATTAAAATATAATACTAAATATTTAAAATTAAGTTGACGTAAAATTTTTTATTTTATTAAAAATTTATTTTTTCAATATATTAGTAGTATTATAAAAGCAAAACAAAAATATTTTGTTATTAATAATTATATAGGTAATTATTTAGATATAGAATCTTTAATTATTTTAAAAAAATTAAATAATAAATTAGGTAATTCTTTTTTTATTAATAATAATAATAATAATGATTTTAGAGAATTTTATATGTTTAATTCTAAAATTTCAAATATTAAAGAATCTGACGTTTGTCTACTTATTAATACAAATTTACGTATAGATTTGCCTTTAATTAATTTGAAAATTAGACAATCTTTTTTAAAAAATAAATTATTAGTTTATAATTTAGGTTTCTATTCGAATTTTAATTATTATATAAAACATTTAGGTATTAGTATTAAAATATTAATTAATATTTTTGAAGGTGTTCATTGATTATGTAATAAATTGAATAAAATTAATTCAAAAAAACCACTTATTATTTTCTCTAATCATAATAAATTATTAAATAATTTTAATTATAATTTAATATTTAATTTTTTAATTAATTATACTAATATTTTAAATAATAATTGATTAGGTTTAAATTTATTAAATAATTATATTAGTGATTTTTCAAAAAATGAGTTAAATATAACACAAAGTATTTATAATAATAATTTAAATAAAAATATCTTTTTTATTAATTATTTATTAGGATTTGATGATATTAATTTTAATTTTTCAAAAATAAAAAAAAAATTATATTATTTATCAAGGTCATCATGGTGATATTAGTGTAAATTTTTCTAATATTATTTTACCTTCTAGTATTTTTATTGAAAAAAATAGTTTGTATGCTAATTTAGAAGGATTAATCCAAAAAAATAAAAAAGCATTAATATCTTTAGGTAATTCTAGAGATGATTGAAAGATTGTAAATGCTTTAGCTGAAATATTAAATTTAAATTTAAATATAAAAAATAATTTATCTATTTTTAAAAATCTAATTGACATATCACCTTTCTTTTTTAATAATAAAAAAAATAATTTTTTTCTTTTATTAAATAATAAAAATTTCTATATTTATAATATAATTTTTATTTCAAAAATAAATTATTATTATAATGATATTTTTTCAAGAATGTCAAAAACTTTAACCTTATGTTCAACAAAATTCAAATTAAAAAATTATAATTTTTTAATTTAAATTTTGTTGAACATTTATTAATTAATTTCAAGAAATATATTTTTGAATATATTAATTTTTTTTTTATGAATTTTAATACTTACGAACAAATAAATAATAAATAATAAAGTTTGATATCATTTAGCACGTACACATTTTGCAGGTAATCAAAAACATACTTTCCATATAGTTACAAGAAGTCCATGACCTTTATATTCCTCTATAGCAGCCTTACTTTTTACATTTGGTATGGTTATGTATATGCATAATTATAAATATGGTAGTTTTATGGTTATATGAGGTTTTATATTAGTATTATTAATGATGTTTGTATGATGAAGAGATATTATCAGAGAAAGTACTTTTGGTGGTTATCATACTAAAAAAAGTACAACAAGGTTTACGTTTAGGTGTGATTTTATTTATCGTATCAGAATTAATGTTATTCTTTTCATTTTTTTTGAGCATTTTTTCATTCAAGTTTATCACCAAGTATTGTTTTAGGATCTGTATGACCACCTATAGGTATTAATGTATTAAATCCATTGCAAATACCTTTATTAAATACTTTAATATTACTATTATCTGGTTTAACTGTAACTTGAAGTCATCATATTATTAGAGATAAAGATTGACAAAACGATTTTCTTACAGATAAAACAATTGAAAATAATGATATACTAATCGATAATTTTATAAAATGTTATTTTGCTTTATTTTTAACAATTTTATTAGGTATAGAATTCACATTTTGACAAGGTTATGAATATTATAAAGCTAGTTTTTATATATATGATGGAATTTATGGTTCTACTTTTTATTTAACTACAGGTTTACATGGGTTTCATGTTTTAGTAGGTACTATTTTTTTAATTATTTGTTTTTTTAGATTAATTAATTTGCATTTTATTTATAATCATCATTTTGGTTATGAAGCTGCTATATGATATTGACATTTTGTAGATGTTGTATGAATATTTTTTATTTTTTATCTATTTATTGCTGAGGTTCTGGTTTTAATAGTTTTTTTTAAATAAAAAATTAAAAATAATATGTCTATTTTTTTTTTATTATTTATTTTTTTTTTCTCTTTTTATTTTTTGATTTTTTTCTATATTATTTACCCCTAAAAACTCAAATTACTTTAAAAATTTAAGAATATTATCACTAATATTCTCATTTATTAATTTAATATTAATATTAATAGTTTGAATTTTTTTTCAACAATATTAACTTTATCTCTAATTTAAATTTTAATTTATTTTATTATAATTTTAATTTTAAATGATCTTTTTTTTTTTAATATTTATTATATTTTAGGTATAGATAATATATCTTTATTATTTTTATTATTAACATTTATTTTAATACCAATTTGTATTTTAATTAGTTTACATAATATAAAATATAAATTTAAAGAATTTATATTAATTTTAATTTTAATTGAATTTATATTATTTAATATTTTTTGTGTTTTTGATTTAATATTTTTTTTATATTTTTTTTTGAAAGTATTTTAATTCCTATGTTTTTTTTAATAGGTATATGGGGTTCTCGTCAAAGAAAAATTCATGCAGTTTATCAATTTTTTTTTTTATACTATTGTAGGATCTTTAATTATGTTATTATCTATATTATTAATTTACTCCCATTTACAAATAACAGATATTCGTTTACTTTATAATTTTAATTTTACTTTTAATAGACAATTAATTTTATGATTAACTTTTTTTTTTAGCTTTTGCTATTAAAGTACCTATGTTTCCATTTCATATATGATTACCAGAAGCGCATGTAGAAGCACCTACAGTCGGTTCAGTTATTTTAGCAGGTATCTTATTAAAATTAGGTACATATGGTTTATTAAGATTTGTTATACCATTATTTATAGATGCTACTTATTATTTCTTACCTTTAGTATATACTTTATGTCTTTTAGGTATAGTTTATACTTCATGTACAACAATAAGACAAATTGATTTAAAAAAAATAATAGCATATGCTTCTGTTGGACATATGAGTTATGTTATTATAGGTTTATTTACAGCAAATTTACAAGGTATATCAGGAAGTATCTTTTTAATGCTGAGTCATGGTATAGTTTCAGGAGGTTTATCCTTTGGTATAGGTTTATTATATGATCGTTATAAAACAAGACTTGTTCGATATTATAGAGGATTAATACATGTAATGCCTTTATTTTCTTTATTTTTTTTTTATTTTAACATTATCTAATATTAGTTTTCCAGGTACTAGTAATTTTATAGGAGAATTTCTAATTTTAATAGGAGCTTGTGAAAGTAATATGTTTGTAACATTAATAGCAACTTTTAGCATAATATTAACTGCAATATATTCAATTTGATTATATAATAGAATAATCTTTAATAGTTTATCTATAAAATATATTTATTCTTTTGCAGATTTATCTAAAAAAGAATTTTTTATTATGTTTGTTTTTAGTTTTTTAACAATTTTTTTCGGTATAAAACCAAATATAATTCTAAATATTATTGAGAGTTATTTATTTAATTTTGTTGTTTATAAATAATATGTTTTTTTTATAATTCTATAACAATTATTCATTATATTAACGAAAGTTTTACTTTTACTAAATCAATAAACCTATATGTAAACGATCTATATTTTTTTTATTAGTGAAATTTATTATTTAGTTATTTTGATTTTATTATTAATTTTTTGTGTTATTTTTACTAATATTAAAAATTTTAAAAATAATAAATTTTATATAATTAATAACTCATTACTTAATTTTATCATTTTTTTTTTTTTATTTGTTTTTTTTTTATTAAATTTTAATAATATAAATTATTACTATACAATTTTTAATAATTATTATACTAATACTTTTTTTTATTTTATATTTTAAATATTTTATAATAATATTATTTATATTATTTATTTATTTAATAAAATCATATATTAAAAATTTTTTAAGTTATGATTTTGAATTTATAATTATATTATTATTTTCTATATTTAGTATGTTTTTAATTTTAAATTCAAATGATTTTTTAATATTGTATTTAGCTATTGAATTACAAAGTTTATGTTTTTATATATTAGTAGCATCAAAACAAAATTCATCATTCTCTACTGAAAGTGGATTAAAATATTTTATATTGGGATCATTTGCATCAGGTTTATTATTATTTGGTATATCTTTAATTTATGGTTTTACTGGATTATTAAATTTTGAAGATTTAAATCATTTTTGTATATCATTAAATTTTGTAGATAATGATAATATTAATTATATTCAAAAAGGATTCCTTTTAGGTTTATTATTTATAACTTTTTCTTTATTATTTAAATTAGGTGCTGTGCCTTTTCATATGTGATTACCTGATGTTTATGAAGGTGCTCCTATGATAATAACAGCATTTTTAGGTATTATTCCAAAAATTACTTTACTTTTTATTTTTGTTAAATTATATTCTAGTATATTTTTTTATTATAATTTTATTTGACATAATATATTTATATATACAGCAATATTTTCAATAATTTTAGGATCAATTGCTGCAATTTACCAAATAAAAATAAAACGTCTATTTACTTATAGTATAATAAGTAATAGTGGTTTTTTTTTTATTTGCTTTATCTTTTTGTAATATTGATGGATTACAAAGCTTAATCTTTTATTTATTTATATATTTGTTTACTATGTTGGCTATTTTTATTTGTATTATTTCACTTAAAGAAGCTACAAATCAAGTAATAATTAAAAAAATATCATTATTAATCAATTTATATAATATAAATCCAATATTAGCAATAAGTTTTAGTTTATTATTATTCTCAATAGCAGGAATTCCACCTTTAATGGGTTTTTTTGGTAAATTTTATATATTATTAATGGGTATAAAGAATTCTATATTTTTAATTACTTTTTTATTTATTATTTTTAGTATAATTAGTATGTTTTATTATATTAGATTAATAAAATTAATGTTTTTTAATAAAAATAAATATTGATTTTTATTTGAAAATATTACAAAAAGTAATTCTATAATTTTAGGTTTATTTGTAATTATAAATATGTTTTTTTTTATAAATCCTAATTTAATACTTAAGTTAGTTCATAATATTTCAATAACCTTTTATATTTAATATGATAAAAAAAATTAATTTTACATTAAATCAGTTAATAGGTAGTGATTTTTATTTAGGTTATTTTAAAAATAATTGAAATCCAATGATAAATTATTTTTTATTAGGATATTATCGTAATATTAATATTTTTAATTTAAATTTAACATATAATTTGCTTAAAATTTCGTTTAATTTATTAACTAATATTATTTTAAAAAAAGGTAATATTTGAATTATAAATGAAAAATTTTTATATTTTAATAAAATATTGGATTTTTTAAAATTAAATAATAAATTTAAAAATTTATTATTTTTTAATAATAAATGACCTAAAGGTTTATTATCAAATTATAAAAAAGTAATATTTATAAAAGATAATAAATTTCCTAATATAATATTTATTTCTAATTTAGAAAAAAATAATTATGTTGTAAACGAAAGTTATATTTTAAATATACCAACTATAGGTATTATAGATTCGAAAGATAATCCATATAATGTATTATACCCAATTCCAGGAAATATAAAAAGTTTAAAGGCAATTTACTTTATTTATTTATTATTATTTAAAAATATTTTTTATTCTTCAAATTTAAAAAAAAAAAAAATTTAAAAATGTTTTAAAAAATAAATTGTTATGTTTAAAATTAAAATATTTTAATAATAGTAAATTAAAACAAAAATACCAAAATATTTTTAAATTTTTTTATTTAAAAATATTTTTATTTATTTATAAATTATATTTTTTAATTTTTATAGAAAATAAATTAAATATAATAAATTTTTATAAAAGAAAATTTATTTTAAATTTTTTAAAAAAACATAAACTAATTAATTTATATAAAAAAAACTATAATAGTTTCTTAAAAAATTTAAAAAAAAAAAATAAAAAAATTATATAATTTTAATATTTTTTTAAAAAATTATTATAATATATTTTTTTTTTCAATAATTCTAAAATTAAAAATTAAAAATTTAATTAATAATTTTAAAATTATTAATTAAATTTTTAAATAAAAATTTATAATAAAATGTTATTAAAAAAAAGATAAAGTAATTAGTTTATAATAATAAAAATTGATAATCTTTTTATAAAATACTTATTTTGTGTTAACAAAGTAATTTTGTCGTTTTTATTTATACCTATCAAATATATAAATGTTCTTTCTATAAAGAATACGCAAATTAAATTAAAATTTTTTTATTAAAAAAATAAATTTAATAAATTATAAAATAAATAGAAAAAATAAATAATAATTAAATATAAATTTACTTTATAAAGTTTATATAAATATTTTATATTTATTATAATTGGTGGATATAACTTAATGGTAAAGTGACAATTTGTGGCATTGTAAATATGAGTTCAATTCTCATTATTCACCTATTGTTTATGTATTAACCGTTTGGCGGAATTGGTAGACGCGATGGGCTTAAAACCTATTTCCATCTGGAGTATTGGTTCGATTCCAATAACGGTCATTTAATCTCTCAACTTATATAGTTTAGATAATCTGTATTTTTTTTTTATATTTTTTTATTATTTTTATTTTTATAAGTAAAGGGGAAAAAAAAATATAAAAGTAATGAAATATTTTCTTTTTTTATATTATTTTTTAATATAAATGTTGTATTTTTAATTTTTTTTTAGTATACAAATACCTAAAAAATTACAAAATTTAACTTCATCATTTTTTAAAATTAAATATTGTATATAGACTATATTACCAATTTTAATATTAAATAAATTTTTTTTATATTTAAGTTTTAAGTTTTTAATATTTAATTGTTTGATGAATTTTTTTTTTTTTATTAATATTTGATATTAACATGCGTATATTTTGGATTGCTTAGAAAATTTGATGAAGTTTTTAAAATTTTAAAAACTTTGTGTGATATATGAACTCCATTATTTATTAAATAAATATAATTATTAATATTTAAAATTATTTTATTTTGTTTTTGTATATAACTACCTAATTTCTTTTTTTATTTTTTGACTAGATGTACTTCTTTTTTTTTAGAATTAATACAATTGAATAATTATTTATATTAGTTTTTATTTTTTTTTTTTTTTTTGTAATCTAATTAAATACATAAATTTTAATAATTTATTTTAAAAACAAAGATATCCATTAGATAAATTTAAAATTATATTATATAATATGAAAAATTTTGAAATTATTTTACAAAGTTCTAAAATGATAGGCGCAGGTTTAGCAACATCAGGATTAATTGGAGCAGGAGCAGGAGTTGGAATAGTGTTTGGTAGTTCAATATTAGCTTTCTCTAGAAACCCAAATTTACAAAAAGCTTTATTTAGTTATGCTTTAATTGGTTTCGCTTTAACAGAAGCTATAGGATTATTAGCCTTAGTAATGGCATCTTTAATATCATTTATTTAATTAAATAAATAATATTAAAATTTTATTTAAATATCATAATTATATCTATAAAATAGATATATCTAAATTTAAACTTATAAAAAAAATAAAAATAAAAATAAAATAAATGCGATTTTATAAAAAAATATTCTTTATTAAATATAATTAATAATACATTAATAGATTATCCAGTACCACCAAATATTAGTTATTTATGAAATTTTGGTGTATTAGCAGGTATATGTTTAGTAATACAAATAATTACGGGGATTTTTTTAGCTATGTTTTATATACCAAATATAGAATTAGCTTTTGATAGTGTTGAATATATTATGCGTGATGTAAATTATGGTTGATTAATTAGATATATACATGCAAATGGAGCTTCTTTCTTTTTCACATGTGTATATATTCATATGTTTAGAGGAATTTATTATAATTCTTATATAACACCTAGAGAATCTTTATGATGTTTTGGTGTTATTATTTTAATAGTTATGATTTTAACAGCTTTTTTAGGTTATGTATTACCTTGAGGTCAAATGAGTTTTTGAGCAGCTACAGTAATTACAAGTTTATTCCCAGCTATACCAATCATAGGAGAATATATAGTTATTTGATTATGAGGTGGTTTTTCTGTTGATAACGCTACATTAAACAGATTCTTTAGTTTACATTATTTATTACCTTTTGTTATTGCATTACTATCTTTAATACATATAACAATATTACATGAAAGTGGATCAAATAATCCATTAAATATTTACCCTGGAATTGCGAATAAAATACCATTCCATCCATATTTTATTATAAAAGATGTTTTAGGTTTTTTCTTATTTTTATTAATTTTTTTCATATCTATATTTTATGCACCAGATCATGTTATACATTCCGATAATTTTATCCCAGCAAATCCATTAGTTACACCAACACATATAGTACCAGAATGATATTTCCCACCATTTTATGCTATCCTAAGATCAATACCAAGTAAATTAGGTGGCGTGATTATGTTATTTTTTGCTTTAGTTGCATTATTTATATTACCATTTATTGTTAATAAAATATATAAAGGTGCTTTTTTTGAGTATTTTAAAAATATTTTATTTTGATTTTTCTTTATTACATGTATTTTATTAGGTTGAATAGGACAAAAACCTATTGAAAGCCCTTATTTAGTTATAGGTCAAATATTAACATTCTTTTACTTTTTTTTATTTTTTTGTATTAGCTGTAATAATACCTTGATTACAGTCTTATGCTTTAAAAATAACTTTAAAAAATTTAAATAAAAGAAAATAATATGAAATTTTTAATTATTTGAGCGTTTATTTTATGTTCATTAATTATGTTTTTTTTTTTCGATTTTAGGTATATTTATAACAAGAAAAAACATAATAATAATTTTAATTTCCATTGAGTTAATGCTATTATCTATAAATTTTAATTTTATTATTTTTTCTGTAATTTTACAAGATATTATGGGTCAGATTTTTACTTTATATATTTTAACATTAGCGGGAGCAGAAGCAGCAATAGGTTTAGCAATATTAATTATATTTTACAGAATACGTGGTATAATTACTGTTAATTTTGTAAATTCATTAAAAGGTTAATATAAGTTTATAAATTTTTCATTATGAAAAAATATACTTATATTAAAAGTAATGTGGATCAATCAATAATGAATAAATTATTTTTACAATATTTAAAAGATGATAGCCATATTGGTGTGATTAAAAGTATTATTGATGGTGTTGTTGTTATTGAGGGATTATCAAAGATCAAAGCAGGTGAAATGTTGCAATTTTCAAATAATATACAAGGTATGGCTTTAAATTTAAGTACTGAAACAGTGTCTGCTGTTTTATTTGGAGATGAAACTAAGATTAAACCAGGTGAATATGTAGAAGGAACAGGAAATATCATTAGTGTTCCTGTAGGTCTAGGGTTACTAGGACGTGTTGTAAATGCTTTAGGTCAAGCTATAGATAACAAAGGTGATTTAGTAAATGTTGAATACAAACAAGTTGAAGTAAAAGCTCCAGGAATTATAGCAAGACATTCTGTTAATGAACCAATGATTACAGGATTAAAAGCTATTGATAGTCTAGTTCCTATAGGTAGAGGACAAAGAGAATTAGTTATTGGTGATAGACAAACAGGTAAAACATCTATATGTTTAGATACAATATTAAATCAAAGATATGAAAATTTAAAAAATAAAAAAAAACGCTTTATATTGTATATATACTGCTATAGGTCAAAAAAAGATCATCTATATCAAAATTAGTTAGTTTATTAGAAAAAACTAACTCTTTAAACTATAGTGTTATTGTTGCAGCAACTGCATCTGAAGCAGCACCATTACAATTTCTAGCACCATATACAGGTTGTGTTATTGGAGAATATTCTAGAGATAATAATAAACATGCTTTAATTATTTATGATGATTTAAGTAAACAAGCAGTTGCTTATCGTCAAATGTCATTATTATTAAGAAGACCTCCAGGTAGAGAAGCATATCCTGGTGATATATTCTATTTACATTCAAGATTATTAGAAAGAGCTGCTAAATTAAACAAAAGTTTAGGTTATGGTTCTTTAACAGCATTACCTATTGTAGAAACACAAGCTGGTGATGTTTCAGCCTATATACCAACTAACGTTATCTCTATTACAGATGGTCAAATTTTTTTAGAAACAAATTTATTCTATAATGGTATTAGACCAGCTGTAAATGTTGGTTTATCAGTTAGTAGAATAGGTTCTGCAGCTCAAATATTAGCTATTAAAAAATTAGCAGGTTCTTTAAAATTAGAATTGGCTCAATATAGAGAAGCTTTAGGTTTTGCACAATTTGGTAGTGATTCAGATGAAACAACTAAAAATTTATTAGCAAGAGGTAATATGCTAACAGAATTATTAAATCAAAATAGATTTACACCAATGCCAATAGAAAATCAATTCGTTCTATTATTTTCTGGTATTAGAGGATTTTTAAGTAATGTAAAATCTAAATCTATTAAATTATTTGAAGCAGAATTATTAAAAAAATTAAATTATAATAATATATTCATTGCTAATGTATTATTAATATCTAATAATGAGTATTTTAAAAGAAAAAATAATAATAATTTAGTTGCATTTTTTATCTCTTACTTTAAATTTTTAAATATTAAAAAATTTAATATTTAAAAATTATAATTTTTAAATATTAAAATATGTTTAGTATAATAATTATATTAATATTATTATCAGTTTATTTTATATTAAGTATAATACTCTCTGTAGCTTTTTTAACTTTATTTGAACGTAAAATCTTAGCAAGCATACAAAAAAGAAAAGGTCCAAATGTTACAGGATTTTTAGGACTATTACAACCAATATCAGACGCAGTAAAACTTATATTAAAAGAAAATTTGATACCTCAAAATGCTTCTTCTATATTATTTTTTGTAGGTCCTCTTGTTTTATTAATTTTAAGTTTAAGTGCTTGATTTGTAATACCTTTTAATAATAAAGTAGTTGTTGCTGATATTAATATAGGCATTCTTTATGTTTTTATGATATCATCTTTAAATGCTTTAAATATTATAATTTCTGGATGATCAAGTAATTCAAGATATGCTTTTTTAGGGGCACTACGATCAATAGCACAGATAATAGCTTATGAAGTAGTTATAGGTATTATTATAATAAATACATTAGTACTTAGCGGCTCATTAAATTTATTAAAAATTGTTTGAGCACAAAAGGTATTTTGATATAGTTTTGGTTTATGATTTCAATTTATATTATTCTTTATTGCTATGTTAGCCGAAACTAATAGACACCCTTTTGATTTAGCAGAAGCTGAATCAGAATTAGTCTCTGGTTATAACGTCGAACATGGTAGTATATTATTTGCTTTATTTTTTTTTAGCAGAATATGCTAACATATTATTATTATGTCATATTGGTACTCTTATATTTTTAGGTGGTTGAACCCTACCAGATATATATTATATATTAAAATATATTAATTACGATTATTTTTTATTTATAAATAAAAAAATAATTGAGTTTCAAACTAATCATTATATTTATACATGAATATTTCATGTATTTGTATATAATTTAAAAGTATTTTTTTTTTTTATTTAGTTTTATATGAGTTCGTGCCACATTACCACGTTATAGATATGATCAACTTATGAGATTAGGATGAAAAGTTTTTGTGCCTTTAACATTAGGTTTATTTTTTATCAGCGTATCTTTAGTGATATTATTTTCTGGATTACCACCAGAAAACGGTTATATATTTAGACTTAATTATTAATTATTTAAATTAAGGGGGATAGTTTAATGGTAAAATGTTATCCTTCAAAGTTAGTGATGAGGGTTCGATTCCTTCTCTCCCTGTTAAAAAACATATTAAACATTGTTAAAATTAAATTTTGAATATAATAAATTATTTTTAAAAGAAATTTTAATATTAATACCTAAGTATCATCAAAATATGATATCTTTTTTAACACCTATTTTAGGTTTATATGGCATAAATGTTAAAGAATTTATAAATGAATGAGAATCAAAAACAAAATTTATTGATTATGATATTGTAATACCTACATGTGTTTTAATATCTAAAATTAAAACGTTTGAGATTAAATTAAAAACACCAACAATAACTAGTTTATTATCTAATTATGAATATTTTAATAATAAACAATTGGATTTAAATATTTTAACTTTATATAAAATTGTTTTATTAAAAAGTATTTCTAATTCTTTTTTTTATATAAAAAAAAATTAAAAATTTATTATAAAATGGTTAATAGTTATATGAAATCAATCAATAGAAATATTAATTATCTATTACGCTATAAAAAAAAAATAAATTTAAATTTTTTAAAAAATTTAAATTTTAGTAATGAACTATATTTTAATAATTTAAGATTAATAAAAAAATTAAATATCTTTAACAATTTAATTTTAAATAATTATAAATATGGTTTAATTTTTTATTTTCCAGGTTTTAATAATAAAGATTTAAATAATTTAAAAAACAATATTTTTAAATATGATTTAGATATTCTTAAAATTAATAATAAATATTTTTCTTTATTTTTAAATCAAACAGGTTTATTTTATGGTTCACAAATATTAACATTTAATAATAATTTAAGTAATATTATAGCTTTCTTTAATAATTTAAGTTTAGAAACTAAATTTAAATTTTTTTTTATTTTATATAAAATTAAAAAAAAAATATATGTACTATTTTATTCTTTAAAAAATATATTAATATTTTTTTTAAAATAAAAAATAATTTAAAAATAAAATTTTTAAATATATTAAAATTAACTTTTTTAAGTTTTTTAAAATTAAATATTATACAAACTTTACATTTCACAAAATTATTAAATTATAAAATTAATAAATAAAATGCCTACATATCACCAGATATTAAAAAAAAAATAGAATAAAAAAAAATACATACTAATAATGTAAAAGCTTTAGAAAGATGTCCACAAAAAAAAGGGTGTTTGTGTTAAATTAAGAATAGTAAAACCAAAAAAACCTAATTCAGCACAGAGAAAGGTTGTTAAATTGAGATTATCTACTAAAAGAATGATTGTAGCTTATATACCAGGTCAAGGTCATAATTTACAAGAATATTCTTGTGTAATGGTTTGTGGAGGTCGTGCTCCAGATGTGCCTGGTGTACGTTATAGTTTAATTAGAGGAAAATATGATTTTAGTTGAAAAGAAAGTTTTGAAAGAAAAAAAAAAATTATCTAAATATGGTTATTCAACAAAAAAAAAAATATTAAATCGTATAATACACAATGAAATTTAAAAAAAAAAAAAATTTTCAAAAAAATCAACAACTAGATTCTTCTAATTGAAAAATTCATTGAAGATATAATAAAAATTTTCAAAATTATAATAAAAAAGAAAAAGTTAATTGAAAATTATATCAATTTTATAAACAATATAAACAACAATATATTTTTTTTTTCTAAATTATCTAATGATTTAACATTTTTTTAATCATATAGCTAGATTATTTAATTTATATAAAATTAATAAAAAAAACAAAATATTATTATAAAATACATCCTTTTTATAATTTTTATATTAATAAATTAAACTATTACCTAACACCTTTAGTTTTTTATAATTTAAAATTTGTAAAATTTTTTAAACGTCGCTTTTTATATAAATTTTATTTATTTAAACGTTTGTTTAATTATATTCTAGAACAAGTTAATTTAATATATTGTAAAAAGAGTATTGACTTTAATAAATTATATTTTTTAAATAATGTATATAAAAGAAATAATTTATTATTATATAAGAGAAAATTAAAAAATATTTTAAGGTTTAAAACAAAATCAAAATATATTAAATATAAAATTAAAAAAATTAATAAATATGATAAATTGATTATTTTAAATTATTTAATTAATAATTTGACTATAAAAGGAAAAAAAAAGAAGAATTATAATATTTTTTTTAATATTTTATTATTATTAAAATATAAATATAAAATTTCAATTTTTAAAATTTTATATAATAGTGTTTGTAATGTTAAACCACTAATAACATTTAAAACTATGTATATAGGTGGAAAAAAATATAAAATACCTGTTCCATTGAATTATAATAAAAGTTATAAATTAGCTTTAAAATGAATAGTTCAATTTTCAAAAGATTTAAAAAAAAAAAAATTATATACTTAATTTATTAAATGAAATTTTAGATTCTTCAAATAATATAGGAAACAGTATTAAGAAAAGAAAAGAATTTCATTTACTTGCATATGAAAATAAATCTTATATTAGATTTTTACGTTTTTTAAAATCTTAAAATGAAATTATTATGAAAATCTAAACCTTTAACATATTTAAGTTTTGGAAAAAAAAATATTTCAGGTCGTAATAATACTGGTAAAATTATGAATTATCATCGTGGGGGTGGTTGTAAAAAAAAAATTAAGAATTATTGATTATAAACGTTATATATGAAATTTATATGCTATAGTTTTACGTATTGAATTTGATCCAAATAGAAGCGCTTTACTTTGTTTAATTGCATATAGTAATGGTATATTATCTTATATAATAGCTCCTGAAAAAATTTTTGTAGGGGATCGTATCTTATCAAAGGATGATGTTTTATTTAATAATGGTAATACAACATATTTAAAAAATATACCAATAGGAATTAAAATACATAATATAGAATTAAAATTAAATCAAGGGGCTCAATTTATAAGGGCAGCAGGAACATATGCAACAATAATAAGTAAAGAACAAAATTATGTTGTTATAAAATTAAAGTCTGGGGAATTGAGAAAAATAAATTCTTTATGTATTGCAACAATAGGTAGTGTATCTAATTTTGAATTTAGATTTAGAAAATTTATTAAAGCAGGTTATTATCGTCTTAAAGGTTGAAAACCTATTGTTAGAGGTGTTGCAATGAATCCTGTAGATCATCCACATGGAGGTGGTCAGGGTAAAACTGCAGGAGGTCGTCCATCAGTTAATGCCAAAGGTTTTATTACTAAAGGTAAGCCAACAAAGAAAAAATTTAATAAAAATATTATTAAAAAACGTTAAATGCGTTCTATTTGAAAAGGTAATTTTGTAAATATAAAAGGTAAAAATATTAGTAATAATAGTTTAATATTAAATAATTTTTTAAGAAAATCTTTTATAACATATAATGGTAAATCTTTTAATGAATTAATAATTAAAAGGGAAATGGTTGGTTTAAAGTTAGGAGAATTTATATTTACAAGGAAAATTGGAGTTTTGCATAAAAAAAAAAATTAAAAATAAAACATTAAAAAAAAAATAAAATGGGACATTTAATAAATCCTTTATCTTATCGTTTATATAATATTAGATATTGAAATAATAGTTGATTTTTAACTAATAATAAAAATTTTTCTTATTTAGCTATACAAGATATTTTAATATTTAAATTTATTCAAAAATTTTTTAATAGATATATTAAAATAACAAAATTAGGAATTTTATTTAACAATTTAAGAATTATTAGAAATTTTAATCAAATTTATTTATATTTATATATTCATGATAGTTTTTTAGATATGTTAATATCTAAAATTAAAAAAAAAATAAAAAAAATATTTAAAATAAATAAAAAATTATATAATAAATATCGTCTTAAATATAATTTTTTATTAGAAGAAAAATTACCATATTTTTTAAGAAAAAAAAATTTAAATAAAAAAAAATTTTTTATCAAAATTTTTAAAAGTTAAATATAATTTGAAAAAATTTTTATTTATATTAATTAAACAAAAAATTTTGAAAAATTTTTGATTTTTAATTAAAAATATTTTATTATTTTATTTTAAAAAATTTAATAATAATTATATTTTTAATTTAAATATTTTAAATTTATCAAAAAATAATGTAAATTCTAGTATTATAAACGAATATATTATGGTTAGATTAAAGCAATATTATACAATTTTCGAAATTTTAAAGTCTATAAATTATTTTTTAAAATTTTTATTATTTAAAAAACAAATTATTAAAGGATATAAGATAACATGTTCAGGGCGTTTTTCGAGAAAACAAAGAGCTACTTATAGTTGAAAAAGCTTTGGTACATTATCTTTAAGTACTATGAAATCGAGATTAGATTATAGTTTTAATACTATTGCTTTAAAATATAGTAGTTGTACTATTAAGGTTTGGATTTGTTTGCATAAGAAAAATAAATTTTTATTTAATTTTATAATATAATAATATGTTTGAATCTAAAAATAAAAAATTTAAAAAATATTTTAAAATAAAATATAAAAAAAAATAATAAAAAACAATATGATAAATTATATTATGGTAGTTTTGGTTTAAAAGCGGTTAATGATTGTTATTTACAAATAAATCAAATTAATGCCGCAATAAAAACAATAAAACGTATAATAAAAAAAAAAGAATACGTTACATATAAGTATTTTCCCTGATGTTGTTTTAACAAGAAAACCTAAAGATGTCAGAATGGGTAGAGGGAAAGGTAATCCAGCTTTTAAAATATACCCACTTAAAGCTGGAAAAATATTATTTGAGATAAAAAATGTTCCTGAACAATTATGTTTGAGAGCATTTAAATATTGTTCTTTTAGATTACCAATTAATACAATAATAGTAAAACAATATGATAAATGTACAAACAATTTTAAAAGTTGCTGATAACTCTGGTGCAATATTTGTAAATTGTATAAGATTATTAAATATTTCTATGCGTAATGGAGCAAAAGCAGGTGAGACTATAACTGTAGTTGTAAAAAAAAAATATTATTAAAAAAAATATTAAAAAAAAGTAAAGAAATAAAAAAGGGTCAAGTTTGTGTAGCATTAATTTTAAGAACAGTAAAAAATTTAAAACGTTGAGGTAATTTTTTTGTAAATGCAGGTACTAATAGTGTTGCTATTATAAATAAATATTCATTGCCTTATGGATCTAGAATATTTGGCCCAGTTTTTCGTGAAATACGTTTAAATATGAAGTATTCTAAAATAATTTCAATTAGCCAATTAGCAATTTAAAAAAAATGTATATTGAAAATTATTTTAATTCTATAATTAAACCAAAATTAAATTTACAAAATAATATATATAATAAATTTGAATTGTTAAATCCTAATGTTATTATTGTAAGTATTCAATTTAATACTTTTAAAAATGATAAAAGTTTAAAATTTATAAAATTATATAATTTATTATTTTTTTTAACAAAACAAAAACCTTTTTTAAAAAAGGTAAAATTTAATTATATAAAGAAACAAATATTAAAAAGTTTTTTTTTTTTTAGTAAATTTAAGAAATAATAATTTAAATAATTTTTTATTTTATTTTATAAATTTTTATGTTTATTTTTTTAATATTTATTTTATAAAAAATTTAAAATATAATTTTAATCAAAATAATTTTATATTTTATATAGATAATATTCAATCACAATTAAAAAATTATGAAAAATTGAATATACAAACTCAATTTAAAATTATATTTTATAATAAACTTGATTTTAATATTTTTATTAAAATTTTAAATAATTTTAATATAATTAAATTTATAAATAAAAAATAAAATGCGTTATTTACTTTTAAAAAATAAAAAAATTTATAATTTAATTTATACTTTTGAGTTAAAAAGAATACAATATAAAACAATTATTTATAATTCAAAATTACCATATTATATAAGACAAAAAGCGATAATTAATTTACATGATTTAAATAGTAAAAGTTCTTTAATTAAATTACGTCAACGTTGTTTTTTTTACAAATAAATCTAGATCTGTTTTTAATTTTTTTAAAATTTCTAGAATTAAATTAAGATATTTAATTTCAAATAATTATTTAAATGCTATAAAAAAAAAGTAATTGATAATATGGATTTAATTAGTAATATGATATCAATTATTAAAAATGGTTATAATTTAAAATTAACAAAAGTTGAAATAATGAATTCTAAAATTTGTTTAAATATATTATTAATTTTATATAGACTAGGATTTATAAAAGGTTATTTAATAAAAAATAAAAAAACAATAATAATTTTTTTTAAAATATATAAATAATAAACCTGTAATTAGAAATATAGTACGAATTTCTTCACCAGGTAAACGAATTTATATGAATATTAAAAAATTTAAATATCATTTAAAAAAAAAAAAGTAATGGTTTTTATATATTTTCTACTAGTAAAGGGTTATTAACAGATGAAGAAGTTTTATTTTTTAATATTGGAGGTGAAGTATTATTAAAAGTTAATTAAATGCATATAGATAAATATTCAAAAAAAATTCAATTTATAGATAATATTATATGTAAAATATATAATAATCAACAATATTTAAATTTATTTTTTTTTAAACAAAATAATAAAAAAGGTAAGTTATTTTTAAAGTTTAATATTAAATCTAATTATATATATATAAATAGCAATATTTATAGTTTAAATAATCAAAATTTATTAAAAAAATATATTTATTTTTTTTAATAAATATATTCAAAAGTCTCTAACATTAATTACATATTTACATTATAATTATTATTATAAATTAAATATTATAGGGTTAGGTTATAAAAATTTTGTATTAAATAATAATTTATATATATTAATAGGTGATTGTAATTACATAATTATACCAATACCTAATGATATAAAATTATATTGTAAAAAGAAACAAATATATTTATTAGGTTTAAATAAGGATACTTTAAATTATTTTGCAAGTAATTTAAAATTATTAAAAAAAATAAATTATTATAAAGGTAAAGGTATTCTTGAATTTAAAAATTTTAAATTTATGAAATTAAAAACCGGAAAAAAACAACGTTTTATGTAAGATGAAACAATTAAAAAATTTAGAATTATTTTATGATAAAAATAAAAATAAAACATTTTATAGTTCATTAATAAATATACACGGTATTAATATATATATATTGAAAAAATTGGAATTATTAAATGGATTTAATAAAAATATAAAAATAAATAATTTAAATTTATTAGATTTAAATTATATTAAAGAACAAATAATTTTTTATTTTGATTTAGAAAAGAATAAAATTTTAAAAAATATAAATAAATATAAAAAGATTAAAAATTATAGAGGTATGCGTCATATATTAAAATTACCTGTTAGAGGACAAAGAACACATACTAATGGAAAAACAATTAAAAGATATAGTAAAATTGAAATTTAATAAACAACTAATACAAGATAAGCAATTAATACAAAATAAATTACAATATAACAAGAAATTTAAATTAAAAAAATTTAAAAAAGTTTATTATATAGGAACTTTTAAAAAAACATTTAATAATTTTTTTATAACAATTATAAATAATAAAGGTCAAGTTATTATATCACAATCTGCTGGAAATTGTAAAATTTTTAGTAAAAAAAAAAAAAAAATCTTTTGATACTATAAAAGCTATAGCTTTAAGTATTGCAAAAATTGCAATTTTAAAAAATATTAAATTTTTAAAAGAATTTTATATTACACATTTATATTTTAAAAATACTTATACTATAATTAATGCTTTTAGATCTATGGGATTATTAGTTAAAAATGCACGTTTAACTATAAAAAAAACCCATGGTAATTTAATGAGGAAAAAAAAAATTCGTAGAATTTAAATATATATATATATTATTCGAATTAAGTATTTAACTATATTTTTTTGTTTTTTATAATATGCCACAATTAGATAAATTATCATTTATCACACAATATTTTTGATTAAGTTTATTTTTTTTTTGTTTTTTATTATTTTATTTTAAATTATTTTGTGATATTAATATTTAAAAATTTAAAATTAAGAAATATTATTAATAATTTATTTTTATTTAGAATGTTTCATGTTGATTTTGATAAAGGAATTATCAATTGAACAAATAAACTTTTTAATTTAAATTTTTTATTATATTCTTCCGTTATTTTTAATACATTTGCATTTATTTTAAAAAAAAGTAAAGTTTTAGATTTTAATAATATAAATATAGTTAATTTAAATTTTTATGACTTATTATATAAAAATATTAGTGTTTCTAATAAATTAAAAAATATAAATAATATAAAAAATTTATATGAATTTTAAAATTTTTTTTATTTTATTATTAGTAAATAATTTATTACATTTTATTAATGAAAAAATTATTATAATTATATTTTTTATTGTTTTTTATTATTTATTAAAAATATTAAGTAATCTTATAGAATCTGATTATCAAAATAAAATAGAAAATATAGGAAATGATATTGAAAATTATTTAATTTCAGTATTTAATATTTTAAAATTTTATAGAAATTTTTTTAGAAAACTTATAGAATTTAAAGAAGATTTTAATTTTATTTTTATTATAATAAAAAATAAATTTTTAAAAAATTTTTATAATTTAAAATTAAAAAAAAGTTTAAATTTTAATAATAAAAATATAATATTAGCTCTTAATTTTTTAAAATAATATTAATTTATGTATACCGAATATATATATATTTTAATTTTTTTTTTTATGTGCTTTTTTTTATTTCATTTCTATTAATTTTAATATCATATATTATAGTATACCAAGACTATGATATTGAAAAAACTTCAGCTTATGAATGTGGTTTTCAACCGTTTGAAGATACTAGAAATAAATTTAATGTACGTTATTATTTAATAGCTATATTATTTATAATTTTTGATTTAGAAATAATGTATTTATTTCCTTGAGCTATTACATTAAATATAACATCTTTTTTAGGTTGTTGATCAATGTATTTATTTTTTATTTTATTAATTATAGGTTTCTTATATGAATGACAAAAAGGTGCTTTGGAATGAGATTAATATTACTATGAATCAATTAAATTTCTATATTAAAATTTTAAAAAAAATTATACCAAAATTTTGTGATTTTTTAATATTAAAACGTATAAAAAAAAAATGAATTAATTTTATATATAAACCAAAGTTATAATTTATGAAATATATTATTTTTTATTAAAAATAATACTTTTTTTCAAGTTAAAACTTTAACAGATATTTGTGTTATAGATTATCCAAATAAAATTAAACGTTTTGAATTAATATATAATTTGTTAAGTATTAAATATAATTTTAGGTTTTTATTAAAAACAAATACTACAATGTATAATCCTATTAATTCTATAACATCATTATATTATAGTGCCAATTGATTAGAAAGAGAATGTTGGGATTTATTTGGTATTTTTTTTTTAAATCATCCGGATTTAAGACGTATTTTAACTGATTATGGTTTTGAAGGTTTTCCTCTTAGAAAAGATTTTCCATTAACTGGTTATATTGAAGTTAGATATGATGATGAAAAATCTAATATAGTTTACGAACCTTTAGAAATATCACAGGAGTATAGATTATTTAATTTTACAAGTCCTTGAGAAAAAATAAAATAAATGCATTCAATTATGAAAAAAGATATTAATAAAATAAAAAATTTTACAATGAATTTTGGTCCACAACACCCAGCTGCACATGGAGTTCTAAGACTAATTTTAGAATTAGATGGGGAATTAGTCAAAAGAGCGGACCCACATATTGGCTTATTGCATAGAGGTACTGAAAAACTTATTGAATATAAAAATTATTTACAAGCATTACCTTATTTTGATCGTTTAGATTATGTTTCAATGATGTCTCAAGAACATGCCTATTCATTAGCGGTTGAACAATTATTGAATTGCCATATTCCTAATAGAGCTAAATATATACGTGTAATTTT
>MRZZ01001002.1:0-11432 GCA_002025285.1 Acanthamoeba comandoni | reverse complement strand
CGCCAACCCAGCTTACGGCGTTGAGGTCTAATGCGGTAATACATGGATTCCTCTGATATGTGCAGTTAAGAGAAACGTGAGTGCTTCGTTCAACCTTGCTTCAATTGAAGGGTATAACGTTGGTTGTGCTTACATAGATGAACAAGGCCTGGCCAATGTAGTTGAGGGAAGGCAAGTTGAAGGAAACCAAAGCAGGGTTGTTCTAGTAAGTGAAGAACGAAAACAGGTCAGCATGGTCAACAAAGTACTTGATTCTTTAGAAGAAGATGAAGATGATGATGATGATGAGTTAGGTTACCTCAATGTTTAGATCCTCGCCCACTCTTGTCAGCTTCTCAAGCCCACTTATTGACTGAAGGTACATGTTGCCCTGTGTGTGGTTGAGAAAAAAGAAGAAGAAGAAGAAGAATCTTTGATGTGAGATACACTACACGCCATCAATGCAAGCAAGATGGATAAGTAATCATTGTTTGCTGAGGAGGGTTTTACCCTGATCTCCAGATCATAAAGGAGCTCTGTGACGTTGTGGAAGGCATCAATGGTCTGCACTACAGAGGTCTGTGGTGGTAATAGAAAGCAGATGTGAGATGATGAATGTCAAGTGGCATTAAAAAAAAAATGGTACAACATCCACATACAAAGATCAGGACATAGCCAGCGTTGGTGACATTGCCCCAATCAGTGGTAACGTTGACATCGGAAATGGGTGGAGCAATTGAACCTTGCCAGTTGTCCTGATATCACAGATAGAGGAAGGGAAAAAAGGGACATGGTCGTTGTAGCATCTAAATCAGCACAGTTGTGCATTCACTTGAATGATCAGTTGGGGGGGGGGGCCAAACCAAAATGCCAATGCCGCCCAAGGATGTCAGCGAAGAAAACCCAGTGACGCTGACCAAGTTGTCATTGTCCTGACAGAGACATGAAGTTGTTTAGTCATTGCATTGAGTGTAACAACAATTGGAATGTCAAATATGCATATTAACTGTCAGCTAAATTTTATGGAACATTTTAATATTTTAATATTCGGATTAATTTCAGATCTGAGAAAAAAGGCGGAATGTCGACAATAAATAAATACCATCATTTGAATGCCCGCGTAAATGGTCTGCAGCTTTTGGAATCCATTTACGCTCGCCAACAATGGATTGCCCTTTTTAAAACCCCAACAGTTACGTCAAAATCAAAGTTAGTTTTTTTTTTTTGGTTTTTATTTTTGTTGTTTGTTTAAAACCTGTATGCGAGCAAACCCAATGGACTGTAGAGCGTTGAAAGTTGGCAGCTGCGTCAACCTCGAATTATCCTAAATCCATTAATTAAAAAGTTAAAATTAATGTAATTAATAAACCGGGAAAAAAGGCAGTTTGGAGGCTTTGTCCAGGACAGGGCTTCGAATCGTGACAACTGCCTGACAGGCAGATCTGTAACCCAAAAAGGGCATGACGATTCATCAAAGTGTACCGCCATGGAATTGTTGCTCTGCAATAGGGCACACTCTCTGGTGATGGAAAAAATAGAGTGTGTGTTCGTTGAATGCCACTACGTACCACGATGTTTATGAATCCGCTCACAGTGGCCAGGCTTGCAAAACTTCCTGACATATCCACAAGGTTGGCATTGCTCTGAAGAGAGAAAACAAATGAAGGGGCAGAAAAAAGAAAGAAGAGGCCATCAATGCGCAGCGTTAATAGATTGTGTCCTGAGGAGGAGGTGAAGTGGAGCCATTTTGGTGACGTACGGATATGTTGATGTTGCCCACAGAAGTCAGAGAGCTGAAAACGTTGGTCATGTTGTAGCCCGCTGCACTCAAAGTTCCAGTGTCCTGAGAGAAAGAGATGTTAGCTCTGTTGTTCACCTTGCAAACTTAATAAAAATTTTTAAAAAAAACAAACCTGAATAGATAGTGTTCCTTGTATGGTGGTGATGCTGTTAAAGCCAGACATGTCTTCCATGGCTCCGTTGTCAACCTTTTGTTGGCAGAGACTTCAGCCATTGAAGGCCTTCAAACGATAGAAGATGACACTGACTGTCGAAGGCCAAGGAATTGCCCAAGAAGACACTTACCTGAATAGTGAAGTGTCCTGCCACGGTAATGAGGCCAATGCAGCTGTTCTGGGACTGCGCAAGAGAGGAGATATATCTTATCAGAAACTAAAACAAGAGCCTTGTATCTTGAAGTGTCTGACACCGCAATACAACAACAGAGAAGGATAGTGTTTTACCCCATCCGCCACAACCAAGTCCCCAAGGCAAGATGTTCCAGATATTGAAGCTGTGCAAGTGCAGGTGAACGCAGCAGCTCGTCTATTAAATAAAAATACAAGCACAAAACAAAAGAACGCCAACCTTCTGATGTTTTGCGCTGTCTTCATGCTCGCATGCTACTTTTGTTTCTTACAACAAACTGTGTGTGTGTGTGTATCTCTCTCTGCCCGTTCAATCTTCCAACAAAGAACAAAATAAAATAATAAATGGGAGCACACGTAAAGCTTGGTGAATGTGGTGGTACTGCTCGCCCAAGTGAATCGCGCAAAGCTTTGCGGGCACTTACACACTTAAATAGCAAAATAGAGCCTCTGCAACTTGGTCCCAACCCATGGGTACTTGGCGGCTGGCAAATGCGTGATCTGCATCTTGTTCCGTTAACGATCACTCTCGGCCCAATGAGAGCCTGACCAGGATCCCATTTACTCATATTGTATTGAAATCAACACCTGCATTTAAAGTCGACTTTTGTTGAATTTACGTACCGCGGCAAAAAAGTGAACGCAATGCACCGAGTCGCGTTCCTATTGGCGCAAATTTTCCGTCATTTAAGGAAAGAAAGACCCGGACTCAAAGTAGCATAATGTAGAGCCTTCTTTCTTTGTGGCGCTACCTTGAAGTTTGAATTTGATTGTTTGTGTTGTGTCCTTTGTCTTTGGCGTTTTGTTTTAATTTTAAAATTCAGTTTGAAGGATCGTGCGCGCCTGATCGGAAAGTGAAGAAAAAACAAGAAATTCCTTGTTGTTTTCTCTGTGAACGGTGAAATCTTGCTGCATGTTGCAAAGGCACAAGGTTGTGGTTTCTTTAATGCTTACATAAAAACTCCACAGTGCTGTTTTAAAATCATTGTTGTTGTTGTTGACGTTAGTTCCTTGGTGCTTCAGGCTCCAAATGGAATCCTTTTTTGCAATTAATGTTATGCAATTCCTTATCATCTCACATGTTCTAGATTCTCCTTAAGTTACAATTTCATTTCATCATTGGCATGACCATTCATTTACAGAGAAGATGAAGAAGTAAAGCAATAGCATCAGATGCAAAGTGGAATGTTCTGTTGTATGTGTGTGCAAGTTTACAGCACAACAAGAGAGAGGCCTCTTGATGCACTCAACATTGGCCCAGCCACTGTTCAACCCTTATTTTTTTGGCACAATGGCTCTCAGTTTTCCAAAACACTTGGCTTGTGATTCTAACCATCACTGCCAACTTGCTGCTGCCTCAACTGATCTTTGGATGCATCAACAGGTTTGTAGCAGTCAGTTGCTTGGGTTAAACAGGAAGTTGGCCACAAGAGTGGGACATTCGATGTAAGTTGGTTTAAGGACTCTAAATATTCACTCAGGTTGCAAGGTGCATGTTGGAAAGTGTTGACAACTGAGGATGAGGATATTGTTAGATGAATGTGGGAAGAGGAGTACAGCAAAGCTGTCTGAGGGTAAAAAAAAGAGAGTGTTTATTTTTGAGATAACAAACATAATAAAGACATTAGATATTCTTTTGTTATAATTAAGCCATCTGATTGGATGGCTTTATTCCTGGCAGCAAAGAGTTGCTCCAGGCGTCATCTTTGAAGGGTTGTCCTGGTTTATCAGGACAGGGATATGCGTGTAGATTGGGGTTGCTGGCCCTGCTGGTCATGCACCTCCAACACCCTTCCTTGCGTGGTCAGTGGTGGCCTCCAATCACTACTTACAAGCTCCTTGATTTGATTGAACTTGTCTGCAGAGAGGGCCTTAGTGAGTATATCCGCTATCATGTCACCAGTCGGGCAGTAGATGGGTTGTATCAATCCTTTGGAGGTTGAATCTGCAATGTGCATTCCACACACATCAATATGTTTGAGACAGGCATGAAACATGTGTTTTTGTTCTCTCTTGTTGACAGCCAGTGCACTTTGGCTGTCACAGTAGATCTGAATTGGCTGTGATGTGGTGATGCGTAGAGGCCTGAGAAAGTGGCGCAGATATAGTGCCTGCATCATTGCATGAGAGAGAGCCAGTAGTTCAGCCTCACAAGATGATGTTGCCACTGTTTTCTGCTTCCTTGATGCCCAGGCAATTGGTCCACCTGCCAGAAGGAACACATATGTAGAAATAGACTTATGATCTATTGTATCTCCTCCCCAGTCAGAGTCTGAATAGCCAATGAGTAAAAGTGATACTGGCCCATTCATCTGTCTCCTTGAGTAAGTGATGGTGAAGTGACATGTTCCATGTAAGTAACAGATAATGCACTTGAGAGCCTTCCAGTGACTGTTGTCCCATGCTTTGTTGAAACGACACAAGTAGGCCACAGCATGTCCAATGTCCCATCTGGTACTGTATGCTATGTAGAGTAGCGCACCTACTAGTTGAGGATATGGTAAGTATACAGACTCAGCTGGTGTTTTATCAATAACTTCCAGCTTGAGACCTACAGTTGCTGGAGTAAGTGCAGGTTTGCACTCACTCATCCCAGCTTGTGCAATGACAGAAGTTATGTGTCCACTTTGTCACAGTTGGAGAGTTCCCTTGACACAGTCTTTGATAATCTCCATGTCCAATATTGAAGTTGGCTCATGGAGATCTTTCATTGGGAATTGGCTGGTGAGAATGCCCTTGGTCTCAGCTAGGAGGGATTGGTTGCTTAAGATGATAATATCATCAACAAAGAGGGCAATGATGATGACTTGATCCTCAACCCAATGCACATAGATACAAGGATCAGCCTCAATGGGTACAAACTCTTTGCTCTTGAGATAGCCATCAATCTTGTGATTCCAAACTATTAGTGCCTGTTTTAGGCCATAGAGACTTTTAATAAGTCTCCACACTTTTGTTGGGTTGTCTGAGTCCACTAGTCCCTCTGGCTATTGCACATACACTTCTTCCTCAAGTTCAGCCTGAAGAAATGCACCTTCTACATCCATCTGGTGTATTTCCAAGTCCAAGAGTGTGGCAAGGGCAAGGAGGAAATGTAGGCTCTCATATTGTAGCACAGGTGCAAAAGTCTCAAAGTAGTCTTCACCAAAGTGTTGCCTGTATCTAAGAACAACTACTCTTGCCTTGTATCATTCTAGTGTACCATCTGCTAGCATTTTGAGCTTGAACACAATCTTGCTTCCAAAAGTGCATTTCCCTGGTAGTAGGTTGATGAGCTGCATTGTTCCTGTCTGCTTGAGAGTTGTATACTCCTCCTGTATTGCCTTTATCCAATGAGTGGCTTCAGGTGATTTCACTGCCTCTTTATAAGATTGGGGTGTGATTGAGAGCTCCTTGATGTTAGCTATGGCATGTGCAGTACATGTCTCAATATATTGCATTCTGTACTTGACTTGTCTCTTGCTTTTATAGACAAGCTTGCAGGAGGTCTGAGATAATCTGGGTGTAGGCTCTTGAGATAGTTTGTCACCATCAGCCTTAATGCCTTAGTTGTTACTGGTGACTTTCTCTCACTCAGGAAACAAGAAAGGGGTAGATACCCTGTCTTTTAAAAAAGAAGTAGATATCTTGTCCTCTCCTCCTCCTTTATGAGAGAGAGATAAGTCAACAGTAGGCTGTTCTATGGCATGCAAGGCTAGAGGGAGACTATCTTCACTATTAGGGGCATTGTGTTCCTCATGTAGTCTTTTAGAGTTTTCAAAAGTAACACTGAGATCCTTGTTTATGAAGTCAGAGTCAGCAAGATGCTGGTTCTTCTGACTTGTATCTGGTGAGATAGGCTAAGTTGGAGTATCATCAAGCTTGGAGTGAAGTTGTCTGAGCACATGCATGTAGCACTTTGTATCAAATGCATGTAGTGTAGATAGGCATGAGTGTATTCCAGTCTATAGTATGTAAGGAGATATCCCATTATTGGCCTTGGTAAGTACAAGATTGAGGATAGTTGTAGCATATAATAATACTTCAGCCTAGAGAAACTTTGGCAGTTTGGTTTAATGTAACATTGTTCTCACCATATCTATAATTGTATGCCTTGATCTTTTTGCAACACTATTATACTCTAGTGTATAAGGTGGGGTAGGCTTCAAATGGATCCCATGCTTGCCTAGCATTCATTAAAATGGCTCACCAATGAATTCTCCACCACAGTCTGAGCATACTATGGAGACCTTGATATCATTAAGTAAGCTGTTTAATACCTCAGCAAACTTGATACTTGCTTCATCCTTAATTTGAATTAGTATATGAAAGTGATAGTATATGTAGTCTTCCACAACTGTCAAGAATCTAACTCTACTAGTAAGAGAGAGAGTAGGCACACTGACTAGGTCTACATGGAAACATTCTCTAAGCTTCTTAAAGCAAGGTGCAAGCCCCTTCCTTATTAGTGTGCATGTACTCTTCCCTGTGATACAAGCTTTACATTGTAAAAGTGTACTACTAGGCTCAAGTGCAAGATCAGTAGATTGTTCTATCATTTTTCTCAACTTAAGCTCACTGATAGTCAAATTGACTTTCTCTTGTTGGAGATTTTGTTGATCCTCTGATGGCTTACTTGCTTTTGGTCCCTTCACTTGTAAAGCTTGAAATGGCATGTAGCTAAGCTTGTTCCTTGTCTGTCCTACAAGAAGTGGGGATCCTAGCTCCTTGTTGTATATAAGAAATCTATTTTCATTCCCAGTAAAGCTATATCCATGGCTTAAAATGGCATGTGCTGATAACAAGTTTTGTCCTAGCTTTGGCACATGTAGCACATCTGGGAAGGCTAGTTTGAGTTCCTTGCTATCAATGTTAATAGTACCATTCAGCTCTCCCTTTCCAAGTGCCTTGATACAATGACCATCTCTTAGTCTCACTTTGATAGGCTCATCAAGAGGACAAAGATTGTGAAGAAGGTTACCCATTAGAGTCATGGAAGCTGAAGCACTAAAATCTCATAGCCACTTTCTTGCATCTGGCTTTTCACAATTGGCCACAAGTGTAATAGTTGTAGCAATGGAGGCCTTTTCCATGTGAACTACATTGAGGGCCTTTGTAGTATCCTTCTCTTTTGATATCCTTGGCTTCTCATAGAGTGTCTAATATTAGTTAACTGAATGTCCTTGTTTGAAACAATGGCTACAACTTGGTCTGGGAAGTACTTGTTTGTTTGGTTGTTCTCCCTTTTGTTTGATCTTGATAATATATTGGTTGAGCTTGAGCTGTCCTCTCTGGTTCTTTTCTTGTAAAAACTTGCCTTGCTGAGTCTCATCAATTAGAGCATAATTGGTATATCCCTTGTTTTGAGCCTTCAGATTGTTAATGGTGGCTTCCTCCTGGAGAAGTGTCTAGGTAAGCCAGTTGAGTGTGATCTTCTAGTCAGTTGCTATGTTGATAACAGACTGGAGTTGACAATATTCACTTGTAAGACCATTTATTACATGAAGTACAATGAGTGTATCATCAAAGTTGACACTAGTAGAGCATAACTTGGCTGCTATCCCTGTTGCTCTGTCAATGTAGGTATATATAGTGTCCTGTCCAGTCATCTTCAATGCATGTAGTTGTTTAAAGAGTAAAAACCTGTACTCTGGAGTGAGTGGCCTGTATCTTCTGTAGAGTTGTAGGTACACCTTGCAAGAATTGGTCTCCTGGCTAACAAAGGGAAGAAGTGTAAGATGTAGAGAGCATAGGAGAATACCAAGTGCCTTTCTTGCCTTTTTGTCTCACTTTTTGATCTTCTTCTTCCTCTTTTTGTGTTTCTCCTCAATAGCAAATTTATTAAGCTCCCCATCATATTGGATAGTCTGGTCCAACACATTTGTGAGAGCAATTGATGTAGATACTTGGCTTTTCTCATCATCATCAAGCTTGACTCCAGCTAAGCTGACTAGTCCCTCCTTTTCAGCAATAATACTTTCTTTGCCATCCTCATCAGAGTTGAAGTCAAACTCATGGTCTTCCTCCTGAATTCCTGACTTTATTGTTGAGGGAGAATGACTTACATTTTTGTCCTTCTCTTTGGAGAGTTGAATAAGTAGTTTTGGCTGTTTTAGAGTAGGATGTGATAGAGGTCTGGGCTCATCACTATTATCTGCCACACTCCATGAATGGTACACTCTGACCTGAACTATCCATCCCAGCTGTCAAAGTCTTGACTATCTCTGAGAATAACCAGTTTGCTGTAGTGAGTTTTTCCCATGATATCAAAGAAAGTAGGTTTTCAATTTGCTCAATGTTAGTTTTGGTGTGGGTGTGGGCCCATAACCTATTAGATGAACGTGGGAAGAGGAGTACAGCAAAGCTGTCTGAGGGTAAAAAAAAGAGAGTGTTTATTTTTGAGATAACAAACATAATAAAGACATTAGATATTCTTTTGTTATAATTAAGCCATCTGATTGGATGGCTTTATTCCTGGCAGCAAAGAGTTGCCCCAGGCGTCATCCTTGAAGGGTTGTCCTGGTTTATCAAGACAGGGATATGCGTGTAGATTGGGGTTGCTGGCCCTGCTGGTCACACACCTCCAACAGATATCTATGCACTACCTGCTTGTTGTGCATTGAGATAGTCTAGAGGATAAATTTTAATAACACAGGACCAATCAAGAATTGTACACAAAGGGTCTTTTAAATATCTTTATGTTTGTTTATTCATTGTTCCTTTCTTTCTCTACATAATAAACATAGACACCACAGTGTCTTATACAACCACTCGCATAACCTCTTCTATCAGTGCACCATTACAAGTTGAACCATTAGCAGAGCTTAAGTGTGAGGAGTAACACAAGTGTTTGTGTGCAAAGATATATTTATTGAATAAAGAAATAAATACTTGTGACTGCAAGGTATGGTTGGTGGGGTGTAGTATATTGGTTAATTTGGTTATACTGGATTAACTTGGTAGTCCTGGGGTGACAAGGAATAAATCTTTGTCTGGCGTAAGACCACAGACAAGGAGACAGGAATGATATATTTCCAACATGAACATCATGGTGATCAACTCCACAAAAACCCAATGCTTGGTGAGCCAGTCCCTGGCATAGCCTGCTTTCTCTCTCAGCCCTTCTGCTGCCCTTGCTGCAACTGGAGTTGGAGAATGGCTTTTTTTTTTTTCAATGTACCAAAAGTTGTGCACCTGAAAGCCTTATTCGAACGTGAGCAGTTGTGTAGTCCCCGGAAAGGAAAATGTACATTGAGCCAACAAAAATCAGATGAATGTCGGAGTTTATATTTTCCACCGAATTTCGTTGATCTTCATTTATTTGTTTCATTTAATTTTAATTAGAATAAATAAACAAAAGTTCGCTGCTGCAGAGTCCTCGAGCCAGCAAGAAGAAGTGATAACGCCCTTTCCCACCACACCCCAACGCCACGCACCACAAACAAACACAATCTTAGTTAACCACCCCCAGTTCCTCTGCGCTTGATTGAATCAATCTATATTTTACTGTCATGGAGAGCAGCCCATACACCGTCGAGCAATACAACGAAATTGCCACCAAGGCTTTGGCAACTGTGAAGGAGCTTCTTGCTGATGCAGATGGTAAGTAGTTGTCAGAAATTAGAGAGCCTCGTTGTGCCTTGAATTGGGCGCATTTTCTGACGCATTCGCCAAATGTGTTGTTAATTAATTGTGGCCTTGAATTAGGCTGGGACTTGCGCAAGGAAGAAGAAGGATCTCGCCTCTACGAGAGAGACTATCTCGATGAGCCAATTAAAGCATTCAAGATCGAAGGCACTCTTGCCAGGTATTTAATTAATTATCAACACACACACAATTCACGAGTACTAGTTTGAGTTTTTATTTGCTGAACATTTTATAATTATTTTACCGTTACAACAGAACACCCAAGGAATGTGCTGATAAATTGTGGGCTTTTGGAGAGAATGAATGGAAGGCCATGGATTCAGATGTTGAGCTCTTCTCGGTGCTGGAGGTAAAGTACTTTTCATTTGCCTGCATTTCACACGACATGTCGTTCTTAATTTGATTTACTTTCCTTTTACTCCCCCCCCCCAAAAAAAACCAACAATCCATCGAATGCAAACACCAAAAGGAGGCAGAGAATTTCAGAGTTGTAACGCAAGTAAACAGGCTGCCCTGGCCCATCTGGAGCAGAGAGGCCGTTGCGCTGTGGTACAGCTTCCCTTCTTCTGAAGGAAACGAATATTACTTCGTGTCTACCTCCATTGAACACCCAAAGGCGCCCGAAAACCCAAAGCTCTACGTGAGAGCCAAGCTCTCCTTTGGCCTCTATGCCTTCTTGCCTGAAGGTACCCGCAACAGAACAATTAATTAATTAATTACTCAATCCATCCCCCCCCCCAAGTTGCATTTTTATCATCTTGATGGATAAATGCTTTTCTGCTTCTTCTTTTTTTTTTCATGCAAATCTAATCTTATGCTCTTTTTCTTTCACACACACACAACCTTTGCAGGCGAAGGCACCAAGGTTGTGAGGCTCGTGCACATCAACCCGAATGGCAGCTTGCCTCCTCAGATTGTGAACTTCACTGCGGACAAGCTTCTGAGCATCGTTCGTCAGCTTGAAGGGGTCTTTGCTTCATCTTCATGAAAAAGTATGTGAATCAATCATCATTAACATCATCATCAACATGTTCATCTTCACACAATAATCATCACTTAATAATAATAATTATTGTCACCAAACCACATTGCCTTTTTCAATTTTAACAATTAACAAAAGAAATGTTTGAAGAAAAAACAAAACAAACCTCAGCCCCCTCCCTTTTTTTTTTTTGCAAAACAACAACAACAACAACATAGAACATGTAAATAATATGATCTCATCACTCAAACAAAGATACCTTGGTTTCATGATGATGATAATGAGAAAAGAAAAAAATTCATTAGTTTTTTTTCTCTTGGTAATGTTTAAAAAATGATATGTTCTAACATTTTTATGATGAACAAATTAATAAATAAGCTTTTAAATGATATTTGACTTCATACTTTTGTCATCTTTACAACTTGTTATAAGTCTATAATGGTAGTTCATTCACAAGGCCCAAGTAAAAACTGAGATTTATAAAAACAGTATAATTCACATATAATACATTAAAAACAGTTGTAATCACAGTCTATTTACAAAAAAAGGCAATTTTTAGTTTCTATTTGGACTGATCAATCCAACTACACAATTAGTGTGCAGGTCATTGAATACATCCATAGTTCTTTTAAGATAATATCAATATGAAAGCTAATGAATGAGATAATTATATATATATATATCTCATAGTAATTATA
>MRZZ01000999.1:0-10497 GCA_002025285.1 Acanthamoeba comandoni | reverse complement strand
TTACATGTGTGTGCATTTAATAAATAATCAAATAATTTAAGAAAAAAGAGAGACAAAAATTAAAACAATGATAAGAGTAATAATAATAGGGATGCCCTTGGCTTTCTTCTTCTTCTTCTTTTAGTTTTAGTTTTCTTCTTCTTCTTCTTCTTCCAGGTCAAGGGAGTCCTCTTCGAGCTGCTGGAGTTCTTCTTGGGCCTTTTGTGTGTACTCCTGCTGGTGGGTGAGCATGAAGCTCTGCTGGAGTTCGTGGACGAGGCTGTTCATCGCATTCTTTCGGTCTTCCTGGGCGCGGGCCTCCTTGGCCTTCTCCTCGGCTATTTTGATGGACTTTTTGATCTTTTCTATTTCGGCGAGGATCTCCTCCTTGGTCTCCAACTTTTCGATCTCAAACGCCTTCTTCGTTCGCCACGACCGCGCTTGCTTCTCGTCCAGGATGTCACACTCAAACAGATTGAGCTCCCACACACACATCCTCATATAAGCTGAACATGTACATGTGCCGAAACACACACACACACAATGTGAACATGTTGTATACAAGGAGTGTTGATAGCCATCTGATCCCTTCTCTCTTCTCTCTCACAACGCACACTCACTCACACATATATATATGAACACCCTCTCTTCTGAGGAGTGGGTGGTACTTACCAGATTTGGGCTTCAAGGGCAGCTTCTTGATGAGGAATGGGTAGACCCTCACAAGCTTGTCTAATTTTTGCTTGTGCTTTGAAAAGCATTTGATATAATTCTGCACTGCCACGTCGACGTTTGAGGCTGTAATATCTGAGCACTCTATTTGCTGTTTAATGGCTCTTTGCAACTCTTCAGTTGTCATTTCCCTTTCCTCCTCTCTTTGCTTTGAAATTGTAAGAGCCTGCCCAGCACGTGGGGGTGGAGGTGGAGGTGGAATTGAAAGGGCGAGGAGGGGGAGGAGGAGGAGGGAGAGGAGTGGGAATTGTGATAGAAGGGGGAGGGGCAGACGAGGGCACGAAAGAAGGAGCAGAATGTGAAAGAGGGTTTGTTGGGCTGCCTAATGTGGGGAGGTCAATTGTTGGTGTGATGCCTTTCCTTCGCATCTCTTCAAGGATCTTTGTCAACTGGGAAACCTGGTTTCAAATACACAAACAAATAAGTTGACAACACTCACAGTTCGCACTCAATGTCAAGTCTCAGACTTACATGTTCTCTGAGGGATTCCATTTGCAAAACCTATAACAATCAATGATATGGTTGGACGAATTTGTCATTAAATAGAAAAATGGCAAGAAGCTTATGTTTTAAGTTAGTACCTGGCTTTCCAACTCTATCACTTTAGATCTAATAATACTCATATCATCGTCAATGTCGTCTTTGGCCCCATGATGAGGGTTCTCCAGCTGATCAGAGGAACCCTTGGCCTTGCTGCTTCCAGTAAAAAAGCCAAAAAAATCGAAACCGCTCAAAAAACTGCGAGCAAGCTGTTTGCTGGTTGTGTTTATCACCTGGCAACACATTGGGGGAAGCATTTGAATTGTCATCGAGCTTAATTTCTCTTTGCCAGGTATGATTAGTCATACCTGTCGGGTGTAAGTTGAGTTAGGCATGGAGGGGCCTGTTTCGTTCAATTCAACAGAAACTCTGCTCACTGTTAGAGTTCCACTGCCATTTACATCCTCTAGATTCATCTCAGGCTTTATGAATAGCCAACCTTCCTCAATCCTTCCCACCTCTCCTGTGCTAGGTGTATCTTCCACCGATATCAGTTCGGGCTGTTCCATTTGTTGTGTTACTATTTCCACTCCTACTGTGCCAATACTCTTTTGTTGATTTTGTTGTGAATTTTCGCTTGCATCGTTAGTCTCTGTGTTCATTTGGTTGCCTGAGGACCATGAGCTGTACATTTCATCATTATTACGGTGGCAAGAAGAGTCCATAGTCACATTTTCTATTCCCCCACTTGAATGAAGCAGACCCTCTTGCCTTATATCTCCAATTTCTTGTGCGAGGGATGTCTCTAATGCTTTCAGGGAATTAAGCTCTCTCAATAGCTCTTCAAAGATGGCTGAAGCATTATCTTGTTGAACTTTGACCACCCCTGAGATAGTACGTGATCTCTTCCTCCTGCCATGGGTTGTATCCAAGTCTTGACATGACTCAAAGCTTTTAGTCAGGCCTCTAAGTTTCGGTCTATCCTCACTCTGCCGATTGTGCCCAGTTGCATTTGCTTTTTCCTTGCAAAGAAAAAGGATAAGAAAGGAAAAAAAAAATCATCTTACATTATCTTACATTATTTGGGCTTACATGAGAAGGATGTACGCAATTGTCACAACGTTTGCCAAGATTAATGAGCCCTTTGGCACTGCACGAAGAAGAAAGAATCTTGTGTTAGAAATGCACACCTTTTATTTGGGTGGGGGGGGGGGGGATTCTGTCTAAAATAAAGGATACAGGGGAAAAACAATTCTTACTCTTCTTGTTGTATGCTACGCAAATCGTCCAGGTCTTCAGGTAAAGCTTCAATCTGTTCCCACCACTTTTGGAACTCTTCTTCACGAGCCTCATTTATTGTCTCTATTTAATTAAAGTTCAATTGTCAAATTGTCAGAACAAGATGCAGCACACGGGGGGGGGAGGGGTGGCAGATGTGTGTTTACCTTCTAAAAGGCAGTGCTTGGGCCTTCCATCACCAGGCTCAAGATGCCTCTCCTCGGTTACGTGTTGATGTTGTGGGGCGCCACCACCATCTTTCCTTTGGTAGATCACATAGGAAGTGTTGCCCATTTCACTTTGAGGCTCTCTTCTTGCTTGAGTCCAAGGTGGATGTGAAAAAGAATTAACAAAAAAATTTATTTATTTATTGCAGACACTGTTTTGATTAATCACTGGTCTGACATTATACTATTTAATTACAGTTTTTTTAAAAAACTTCATGGTGGCCTTGCATAAATGATGCACACACACACACATTTGTGTTAAATGTTCAGACCATATCGTCGTTGTTCTTGCTGCTGTTGCTGAGCCCTTTGTCTGCGGATGGGAGCAGGAGGGAGTCCAGGCGGGAGAGTACGTCTTCCATCTGGGGCCGCTTGGCGGGATGAGGGTGCCAGCAGCGGCGCATGAGCTTGGAGTAGGCCTGAGGACAGTCAGAAGGCACCTGTGGGCGTTTGCCTTCGAGAACCTCCAAAGTGACCCTCATGAAGTTGCATCCAGCAAACGGCTGCTTACGAGTCAACACCTGGCAAACGTTTGGAGTGCTTAGCAAAGTGTGAGAGAGCTGAATGAAAGAAGGTAGAGAGCCCTTTTACCTCCCACATGATAATGCCATAGCTGAAGATATCGGCCTTCTCGTTATAATGCTCTCCACGAAGGACTTCTGGAGCTGTGTGGCAATTTGAAAGAATTGTTTAAGAGTTAATAAGGTATCCCTCGAGCCACAGCATATTCGGGCGTAGGCACCTGTCCATGCTGGAGTGCCGCATTTGGTCATCGTTGCATTTTCCTCTTTGATTCTGGCAAATCCAAAGTCAGCCACCTTCACGTTCCAATTCTCATCAACCTACCATAAGAGATGAGAAGTTCAGTTACTTCCTGAATACAGAAAGGGATGGAAGTAGGGGCATACCAAAAGGTTAGATGGTTTGAGGTCTCGGTGTACAATTGCAGATTTGAGAGAGTGCAGATAGTTAATTCCCAAGGCTGCGCTCTTCAAGAGCCTGACTTTTAGTTCAAACGTGAGCCTGATGGTGCTGTTGCATAGAATGTCCTTAAGGCTTCCCTGCTTCACAAACTCAGTAACTATGCACAAGTTGGGTCTCTTAACGCATGCGCCTGCGTGATGAAGAAGCGAAGATAAGAATTCAACAACAGTCACTGAGAGTGAGGGCGTCAAACCAATGAACAAGACTACATTGGGATGGTGCAGCTCGGAAAGGACGGCCATCTCTGCTCTAAAATCAAGCATGCTTCTTTCATCTAGCTTTTGTTTGACAAATCGCTTCACAGCGATGTCAACTCCCTTCCACATGCCTCTATAGACAACACCGTAAGAACCGGTGCCCACCTGTGGCAAAGTCAGATGAGTCCATCAAATCCGTGAATGGATTCGCTAATGGGGAACTTACTTGTGAGCCTATTGTAAGCTCATTGTAGTCGATGACCCATCTGCACATATTGGCGCTTGTAAGATAGTTGTCTTCTTGGAATGTCATGCCCTCTCCCACAACTCGTTTCAGCTCTTCTTTGCCCTCCTCGTAATCGGCCTCTCCATCTCGGTTTACTGGAGTACCATGTTGTTAAATGTGGGCATTTGTTTGGAACACAAGAGAGTGGAAAACTTGGATTTAAGTACCCTTGTTTCCTTGGGAAGCAATTGAAGAGTTGCCACTGCTGGGCGTGGAGCCCGAAATGTTGTCCATGGAAATACCGCCAAAGAAGCGACCCTCAAGCCCTTTCACCTTGTACTCGTAAAGAATTGAAACCCCTAAAGTACAGGAGATACGGTTTGGAGTTAAGGATCCTTCTCAGCACTAACTTTCCCCAAACAAAATGCGGTACCATCAAACAAGTCGAACTTTCCCAGAGAAATAATCCTGTTCTTTTCTTTGGCTATATCCATATGAGCTACTCTACTGAAGGCCTCTTCAGATAGTAATATCTGACCTCCGTGCGTCAACGCAGTGATCCTAGCAGCTATTTGATGGCAGAAAGATAATAAATAAAACCATCAGAAAGCTGGTTGTGCGTAATAAATGGGAAAGCGGGAGTAGAGAACCAGAGTTGACAACAGGCCCTATAAATTCGATGCGTTTTGTCATTGGGTCACGTAGCTTCTTGGGTTTCCCGAAATGAATGCCCATTCGCACCCTCAACCCTCTGTACAGTATGGTACTGCTTTCAAGTAAGACAAGATTTGGTCAACTCTCTCTGTTATTCACGTTTAATCATTGGTGGTGAACACTCACTTGTCGCTGGGCCCTCCCAGTTCTTCCGATGCTCCCGGATGTTCCAGTAGGGATGCTAAAAATTGATTGCCGAAAATGGAATTGGTTTGTTGAAGAGTAAGATTGCTCTTGCAATTTCTAATAGCTGAATACCTGGCCATTCAACAGTTAAAAGACTTCTTTGTACAGCCTCACACCAGGCTAGAGCCTTCTCAGTGTCTTGAAATGCCATACAAAAGGAACCCTCGCCATTATTTTTGTCGCCACGGATGAATATCACCTCATACCCTGGAAGAACAATTAGTAGGGTGCTTAAGGAACCACAACAAATGGCAAAAGAGGATGGTTTCTTCTACCTTGGTGATCCTTCAGGAGCTTCCGCAGCAATTCATTGTGAAGAAGTGTTGCCTCCTTCATAGCATTTGGGTTAAATTCCCAGAGAGAGGCTGCTCGTGTGATGTCAGAGAACACGATTGCCATATCACCCTCTGGAGCCCATACTGAACCAAGTATACCTTCTAATATCCAAAACCAACCAATTATTATCATTGTCACAGGGCAGCGTGAACCTTGGAGTGTACTCACCTTCGCTATCCATTTTAGAGGAATGAGAGCTGCCCGCCCAAGGACTGTCGTACGTCTTATGTGAAACTATGTGGAAGCTAGTTAATAATTGAGGGTTCACCGGTGGGGGAAAAAGTCACCTGATGAGGAAGATTTAGAGCTGTAAAGAGAGGTCGCAGATCCAGATTCTATCATGGCTGAGAGTCTGGTCATAACTTCCAGGAATGAAGGTCGTAAAGTTGCATCTTTGATCCCAGAAATACATAGACCATTAGCAATCAATATAGAAGGAGTATTCCACGCAAAACAAAATGACTTGGGAATGTCCACAAGTACCAGTATGCCAACAAGTGGTAATTAGTTCCACGTAATCTCCCTGGCCTGGACCCACATGATTTTTTGAAACTGGAGGTCTCATGTTGTCTCTCAAAACTGCCACTGCAACTGCAGCAGGGCTACACATTACATATCATGTAAGCAACCCATAACTAATGTGCCACACAATGTTAAACGGAAGATCACACCTCATGCCACTGTACGGCTGTTCGCGAGTTAGAATCTCCCACATTATTATGCCAAAACTGTATACATCAGCTAACATGTAATCGCAGTCTGTTGATTCTTCCAGAATCTCGGGTGCTATGAAAATGTTTTGGCGCAAGTAAGATTGGTGCAAGAATGGTACAGTAAATGTTCAATTTTAACTGCGCATACGCACCCATCCAGTGAATACTACCCATGTTCGCAGTTGCTTCACTCTTGATGTCCTAAGAATCAGCAACAGACTTTAGAAATCTAAACCATCAAAATAAGGAGAAGCACTGGCTATACTTGTTTCAATTTTGTGAGTCCAAAGTCGCTCACTTTTACGTTCCACTTGCTATCTAGAAGCAGATTTAAGGATTTGAGGTCGCGGTGCACAATTCCTATTATATTGGTAACAAATTAAAGAGAGCAAGAAAATGAAGAGGAGAATTTCTATTGAAATACCTGATGAGTGCAGGAAATGCATTCCCTTTGCAGCTTGATAAGCCATCTTCACTTTCAACGCAAGTGGAATCTCGGAGATGAGCTCATTGTGTAACAGCTATAAACATAGATAGTAAACACGTTGAATGGCAGAGATTTGGAGTCTACACTTACGTCAAAGAGAGATCCAAGAGACATGAATTCCATCACAATGCACATTGGGTTGTCTGAACTTGCAGCCATAAAGAGTACAACGTTGGGATGCCGAAGTCCACTCATTACTTTCATCTCATCCAAGAAATTACTTTTCATTTCCTTGGTAACATTTTTAGAGCTGAGAACCTTTACAGCAACTTCAGTGCCTTTCCATGTGGCTTTATAGACTTCACCAAATCCTCCTTCTCCCAATTTTTCTCCCATCTCCAGCTCCTCATGGTCAATGTGCCATTCTTCCTTTTTCTGTGCCAACCTTCTCGTAACTACTATCACTATGATAATAGCAGCTATGATGATAATCAACACAACTGAGGTTGGAATCACCACACCCAGAATTATAGCCAAAGTAGTGCTGCTGTCACTGCTGCTGGTCTGAGAGGATTTTTCTTCATTGCAGAATTGACCTGCACACATTTGAGAGTTACATAAGTATAATGTCAGGAATCATATGACAAGGAACGGGCTGACTACCAAAGCTTCCGCTGTTACACACGCATTCGCCTTCAATGCAGTCTCCCTGGGATGAGCAAATTGAGCCATCAGGGGCAATGCAAGTTCTCCTCGTCTTCGCGCTTTCTGCAATTCTGTTGTCCAGAGTAGCTGTGATAATATTATTCTGGCGCAGTTCTCCCAGGAATATCTATTGAATCATATTAGCCTTTTACTTTGAAGAAATCCACGGTGAATGAATACAAGGAGAACTTACGTCGTCACTAGTTTGAAGGGAGTTCACGAACTGCATGCCATAAAGGCCAATATCAGTGTAGCCGTCACCTCCCTGTCTAATAAATTGGAAGCTAGTGAAAGTGTAGTTGGCCTCTGGTTTAACCAATTCCCACACGTCTGACTTGACCTGATGAAGCGTTCATTATCAGTTCATTGGGTTGAGGTGTGTAATTTCTCAAAAGCAACTCAAACGAAAAAGAAGTACACACCTCAACCCAAGCATTCACAATCCTATAGCCAACTTCTTCTCGTGGATTCCATCTGAATCTAAGGCCAGCCACCTGTTTTGCCAGTCATATAGGTACCACGTGTGGTGGATGGTACCAGTCCAGTGTTAGAATATCTTTCTTTCTGCAGTAGAGTAGTTGTGATTGTACCTGAAGGAAACGGCCAGTTCCATCAGTGATGGGCCGAGAAGAGTTTTCTGCTCTGGATACAGAATTTTCTAAAGTTGTCAGCAGATGCTTCCCATACAAAGAATAGCTCCACCTGGAAAGAACATTGTGAGAAAGAAGTCAGAATCGAGCTTCAGCTAATTGTAAAGGCTGCCTCATACCTAATGTCTCCACTATAAGGGAATGCTGTTATAAAATCGGCAATGGTAACATTCCCAGATGGAAGCGCTTTTCTAAATGCAAGCAACTGTTATTATTATGATAATACGATGATTTTTTTCGTAGCTTCTTACTTGATGGCTCCTCCATTGATTACTGCAATTTGAGTACCTGCCACCTTTCTGAGCACCTCTGCAGCCCAGATGCCAGCAGCACACTCCCCAAATGAACAATCGTGCTGTGAAAGGAAGTAACAAAGAAATCATTATGACGAGAAATTAAACAGGAACATTCCGTTTTGTGTATTATGAAGGAGGACATTGTGACAAACAAACCTCCCATCCTAGGCCTTTGGGGGCCTGAGCAAGTACATCAGTGAGACTGTTCTGAACGATACTGTAATGAGCCTCCACTCTAGCCTGTAATTTAGATGGGGTAAGTTACGGTGTCTTCAAATGACTGTACTTCAAACATACCTGTATTTCAGAGTCGGTGGGGTAGGAAGTGTTGAGAAGGTTGAGGTTGCCACTCCATGAAGTGAGAACTCCATTTTCATTAAAAGTAAGATCCAGAAATCCTACTCTCTTTCCAAAGAGACCTACTCCGACTATCAGTAGCGACTGTCCCCAAGACAGTTCCCTGACTTGAGGGTATGCGCCCTCGATTGTATCAAAAGTACCTACATGTAATCGCTGAATTAGAGTACATGGGCCCCTTATTGTTCTGCTTAACTGTTCCCAGAGGTACCTGTTTCTCCATTTGCATAGAGCCGTGGAGATACAATGAGTACGTCAATGCCGGGAACCTCTTCAATTACGGATTCCATGATGTCCAATTCTGATATTGAGGCTATTATTTTGTTTACTGTAATTGAAGAAAAGAGACGATTGGAGTTACAGTCAAAGGAAAACATACTATCTAATTCTGAACGGGGTAGTATAAAATAACCTCCTAAGTTAACGAGGGAGAACACAGCGCCACGAAGGGCTTTAATCTGGTCCGTAGAGTCCTGAACACAAAGAAAGTGACAGTCAGACCTGAGAACCATCTTTACTGATTAGCCTTGGCCTACTCACCACTAGGCCAGGGTTGGGGAAGAAAGATCTAAGATTGACAGGAGCCGCTGATATAAACCCAACCTGATATAGTATAACCATATCAGTGGTGCCATAGAAGTCCGACTCAGAATCAAACAATAAATACAAACAAAGGAAAGGTGTAGGACCTTTTCGCCGTCCTGGAAGTTGAAGATGGCATAGGGAGCTATGGATACATTTGCCAAGCGCGGGTCATTTGTGCCAACCAAGTTGGAGCAGATTGCTTTGGTGTTGGGCATTGAAGATAACAAAATTGCCAGCTGTATAAAACAAAGAAAGAAACTGTTTCTCCTTTGTTTTGTAATTAGCTTCAATGTTGAAAGGATAACATACCTGGTCTATGCCTTGCACTATGTCCCTAAGATCCAGAGTCACTAAATCATACCCTACTCAATGAATATCATGTAAGAAACCTGAAGCCAAATATAAAAAGGTGAAAAGTCCAAGAGGGGTTAGGGCAATGTACCAAGAAGATGGTAGTATTCACCAAAAGCGGCTGTCCCCAAGAGGCGATAGTTCAAGGAGCCTAAAAGGAACTGCGTCAGTGACTGTTACATGGCTAAAGAGGAGAGATTGACAAGAAGGGATGAGTACTGCTCAGGATTATCGAGCCAGAGTCCATGAGGACAGTATTGTTTGATGGGAAAGAGGAGCGCAGTTCTTTGATGAGGGTGGCACGCCGCCCCATTCCTCCCCTGCATGTCGTGCTGGCTGGTTCACACCCTTGGTTGAGCCCATTCACTGGAAACAGCTGTCCGTAAGTGTTTCCTGTGTGCACTAGCCTCATATTGAAGGAAGGCGATGAAGCTGCAGTGAGGGAACTCTCAGCTCCTGCAAGAGCCAGAGAAGGAAGTAAAGGAGATGAGCAACAAGTTACTACCTTTAACATTATTATAGTGAAATGGAGTGAAGGGGTTGACACCTGAGGCCAGCTGAAAAGAAGAAGCCAGAAGAAGGAAAAGGAGCAAAAGAAGAAGGCAGACACTTCTCTGGTGAGCGCCACTGGAAGGGAGTTCGTTCCAGACTAGAGCGCTGCCATCTTGTGGCACCTTCATTCTTTTTGATCTCTCACCCTTTCTTTTTTTCTTTATATTGTTACAATAGAGTGCTGTTATTCTTCCTCTTCCTCCTCCTTCTCTTCTTTTTCTTGTTGTTGTTGTTGGGTTCTTGTTCGTCGGTTGTTGTTGTGTGGCTGATTGTTTGTTATTATTCTTTTGAGGGAAGATCAATCAGGAGGAGGATGCCCAAGACTGTTGGGTGCAGAGAGAGCTGTTGTTTTTCAGGTGTGTGTGTGTGCGTGTGAGTGTCAATGAACTGAAGGCAAAAGGAGGGAAGTGTTTGTTGGTTAAAGCGCAACGAACGTTAACTCCTTTTATTCAGATCTGGCCGCCTGTGACGGTTGCAGGTAGCAGTGGAGGGTCTGTTGCGCAGAAGTGAGCTCAACAGGAA
>MRZZ01000995.1:0-11981 GCA_002025285.1 Acanthamoeba comandoni | reverse complement strand
AAAATCATCTGACTAGGCGAAGACTGAAAGCGCAGAATATAGCAAAACGGATGAGAAAAAGAGAACGATCAAGACAACCCCATCTGTATATTTGAAAGGAAAAAGGAGATTAATTATTTCTATGTTCTATGAGTTGATGAAGAACATCACAAAAACATAGTTTGAGAGAACTCATAGATAAAATTGGGAGTATCGTTAGTTCTCTCATTCAGCAAACAAACTTACGAAAGAGAAATGTTTCCCAAGGTTCGAGGGCCCATGTGCCAGTCAGAATTGAATATTGAAACCATTTTCTGGAAATCCAAGATTCGTTTTTCCTTCTTGATAAGGAGGATTGCACATTTTTCGACGTCGAAGGCTGTGAAGCTTTCATCTTTTGTTTTGTTTTTTTTTTCCAGACAAGATGTCCGTGCGCCCTTGGGCCAGGGGGTGGTTTTTTGCTTTTGTTTTTTTTTGTGTTGTTGGGGGGGCTGGGGCCGGTGTGAACACACAAATAACGAATGATTGTGGCGATACTTCGGGGGCTACTGGTAGATTTCGTATTAGGAAATTTCAATATATCTATATTAGGAAATCACATGCATCCGTTATGATTAATGGTTGGATAGGAATTAGTCGCCTGCCCGCAAATACCACTTAATTTCTAGGTTTTCGGGCGCACAAATGGTGCAATAAAACTGGGCGTGTTGCGCACGACTGACGCAGGCGGGGGGGGGGGCGAAAAGCAAAACAAAAAAAAAGGAGGGGGGATTTGCTTACGAAATAAACTCCTTTCCCAATTCTCAAAAGCTATCAAACACAACAACAGATTGTATTGATACCACTTTCTTTCCAGCCAAGAATGTTGTCTGGTGTGAGATCCTTCAGCGCGCTTCGAATTCATGAATTGTCTGGTTTGGTAATTGGGTTGTTTGTGTGGGTGGGGTGGGTGAAGGGCGTGTGTGTGTTGTCGCGCAAAAACAGCGTTGGAGGGGGGGAGGGGGGGCGCTACTTTACGTGGTTCAAAGAATTCCGACGCTGAGAGGTGGGAAATGGTCTACGAAGAGTTAAGGCCTTATGCCCGGTAATCATCCGGGGCCGCCAATCCAGGACTTATTTTTGATTTTTGCCAGATTAAATCGGCCATTGCAGTCGAGGACTGCCAGTCAAGTTCCTTGCGCCCAAAAGACGCAAACAAATTTTAAACGAAAAGCAAAATTTTTGTCATGCAAAAACACAAACTTGAAGCATCTCTGCAAATAAGGAAAATCGTCCGCGGATTTTTTTCCTTTAATAGGCCAAGGAGGTGTAATGCCGCTCGTGCAGGTGGGCAAGAAAGATGGTGCGTTTAGCCTTGTTCAGCCTGGGCTTTATGATAAGCCATGGCTGACCTTCCGTTCCACTGTGATCATTATGAGTATTGACAGAACTCAGCACCCACACGTTCACTGAATAAACCTTTGTGTAGGGTGAGATAAGACAAAAATTTTGTAATTGCACAAGCATGAAAAACAATAGCTTTCCCAGGTACCTCTGCAGCTGCTAGCAACGTTATGTGGTCTCCCCAGCTTGCATTTGTTCCCATGTACCTACAATAGCTTTCCCAAGTGGGATGGTAGTCCGTCTCAGGCGACACAGAAACACACAATCAAACATTCACCATTCAGGTTAGCAAACGGATAGCACAGAACAGCAGAAACAATAGAATTTGCAATGGCCAAGTCTTTGTGCTCACCTGTAGAAAGTCTGACAGTGTTGCTATAACAGTTCCTGTTCCCTCTTCCATTATTGCATAGCCAGGGTTGCTTCGCAGCCAACTAACAATGGCTTGTCGGACCTTTTCGTGTTTATTCTGAGAACGCCACAACTGATCTAAGATGCAGTGTGTGACATTAGTTTGTAGCACGCAGCATTTCTTTCTTCTCTGCAAAAAAAAAAAAAATGTTACCTGCAATTGCTCTCATCTGGCAATTTCCATCACCGACAATCTCATTCTCCCGCAAACCAAGGGCGCCAAGTCTCTTGTGCATTCTTTCTCTTTCAATATGTAGCCTACTGCTAAATTCTTGCACATAGCTATGCAGTTGGACATAAATAAGTTGACAAGCCTGGCTATCGTCATCAACCACTTCGAGCACACCTTTGGTGCCTTTGGCAGCTATGCGCCCTTTGCCCCTTTTATCTCTATTTACAATCTGCAGGAAATGGGGGAAGTAGTGTCCAAAGTCCAGAGACAGGATCATTCTGTTGGTGCCATTCAACAAACCAGCCTTTCTGGAAATGAGTGCCGACTGCTGGGTGCTGAAGTCTTGGTGAAAGATACTGTAGCTTCTGACTTGAGTGATTTTCCATGCCATGTCTATTTCGTTGGTGCTGTCGTTGATCTTCACAATGGAGCAGTCCTTTGAAATTCCTATTTTTATGGGCACTTTCTCGTGCTTAACTTTCAAACTCTTCTTTTGATCCCCTTTCGATGAATCTCTTTCATGCCCTGCCTTATTACTATTATCATTTTCCATCCCGTCTCGTTTGATGACATTGGTCTTGTCTGCTTTGTGTGTGAACTTGACCTTTCTTTCCTTGTCCTTGAATTCCATTACATGGTAAAGTGTCATCCCAAAAAATGGAAGTGCATAGCACAAGGAAACATACTTGCTCATTAAAAAACTCTTCTTCTTTTCATAGTTGCTGTCTTCTGCTTTGAAAATGACCTCCATCTCTTTTTTGCACCTTTCAACTTCACTCCTAGGTAGTACATAGTATTAAGACCTATCCTGAAATCACAAATAACAAGAGTGCTTGCACTTACCATGTCTCATAGAGTAAAATTTCAGGATCCAACTTTTTGGTCCAATGTACTGCAAAGTATTTACATACAGGGAACTACATTGCAAAAAAGAAAGGTTAAGAAGGGGAATTGCTCTTCATACAGTTTAACAAAAACAAAGAGAATACTAATAGAAGGTCATCATTATCATTATCACCTTGAGGAGTTTGCTGGAGTCATCAGTAGTTGCTGTCTTTTGCTTTTTATTCTTGTCCTCACGCAATGTGTCAAGAAGTAAATGAACTGCAGCAATTTGCACAGCTTCTCTCTTTGTGCAAGGCAATGTTCCACCCAACACAGTTCTTTGGATCCGCTTGTACTCACTCTTTATATTACGAGGAGTGTCTGCAACTGAGAGGAATCAATTCGTAGGGCACAATTAGATCTCTATTGCCCATACTCAAAGGATTGCTTTCAAGAAGTGTTTAGAAAGAGAGAAGTGGGCTTTTGGAAACCTTTGTTCGGTGCAGTGTTGGATAGCAGCCCTGCAAGTCCAAAGCTATGAGGATTCCCGACAGGAGCAGACTTGGGCAGAGCCTTTTGCTGCATATGCTAAGATCAAGTTAGAAGGCAAATTAAAAGCAACATAAACAAAAAAAACCTTTTGAGGGTATCTGTTTCATGATGTACCTTAGAAGATGCTCGGTTGGTCTCACGAATCTCTTTGGCTTCACTGGCAACAATACACTCCCCCACATGGGCCTCAATGTTATTGAGAGAAAAGAAGGCCGCACAGATGGGGCACTCGCCCTGTGAGGAATTGAGAGATTCATCCCCATGTGGCTGCTTTTCCTTTACATCAGTTGTACTATTGCAGTAATCTGTTTTGCAAGGGCTCCCAAACCAGCTCTCGTGTGCCTCCTTTCCTTTGTCTCCACTTTGGCACAAGTCAGCATTTGCAGCAAAATCACATTTCGATTCAGTGTCCATTTCTCATTTCAATTCAGTATCAACTTTTGATCAAAATGGAAAAAGATGTTTGGAGGGCAGATCTCGCACAACGAGCCTTAGTGAATCGCCACAAAACCTTCCAAAAAGCTATCACACTTGGCCGTGTGGCTGGCCAAACAAAGATGAACTCATTGGGAGAGCAAAAGGGCCTGGTTTAGTCACCGAGAGGCAGCCAGGGTAATACGTGGTGGGCTTCGAATCCCTTACATCGCGGGTTTGAGTCGATGAAATTTCGGCTATTAGTTGCTTTACTGATTATTAATTGGCTATTGAATTGATTTGAAAAAATATCCCGAGTGGGCCCAATCTTCTATTAGGTAAATATCCGGAAGTACTGGGAAAAATGTACTTTTCTGCCAAAGATTTTGTCTAGAATTGTACGGACTCATTCAGAAAACAAAATTTTTGTTTGTTTATTTGCTCTTTTTCTTTTTCATGGTTGATGTTGCATTGTTGTTGCTGTTGTTCTTCTTGGCTTTCCTGGCCAGCTCCCATTCAGTCTTTAATAGGTTTTCAATGTGGCTGGAATCTTTGATGTAAAAATACTTGGCCAATTGGGTTTCTTCAAGTATGGGATACAAGCGCGGCTTCAGAACAAAGCTGTCCAGCACAAACCAGCTCACTGACGAGCAGAAGCCGACCAACGCGCCCACCAGCACTTGCTCCCAAGTGTGATGGCTGAAAAGAAGTCTAAGATTTTTCATTGGTGTACACACATTAGAACTGTTTTTTGACATCATCATAGCATCACAATTTAAATAATAATATTAATAATATAACATTTAACATTCATCTCTCTTATTTGATGATACAATATAGAATAAAAATTTCAAAGAATACCTTGAATAGGAAACAACGGCGGTGCAGAGGAAGAGGCCACAGATGATCACTGGCTTCCAAAAGTTATGCATAAACTTGGCCCTTGGATGCCAAAAAAAATGAAAAATCAATCAAAACAAATGAAAGAATGATGAATCAATGCTTTGTGATGATGGATGGTCTCGTCTCTCGCACTATGTGGCACCCACATAGAGATGGTAATCTCTTCACAGTTCTTATGCTGTGTTAAAGATCTCTTACCGAAACAGAATGAAAAGGGTCAGGTAGGTGGAAAAGAACAGCATGAATTGAGAGTGGTTTGAGGGCATCCCATAATCATCCTTGGAAGAACCTGTTTGAATTCAAACACGACATGAGAAAGAGGGGCTTTGGATCGGCGCACCAAAAAAAATCCAAAGATATGCAGAGTAGCTTTGTTGATTTCGGGGGGGGGAGGGATTGCTACTAACCAAAAGGCCGAGGTTGCTTGATGGTAACCTTGAGGAGCTGATTGAGGGCTACATCCAACAATTGTCCCAGGAAGCAGAAATAGAGGGCGAGCTCCCTGCGAAATGCACACAATGCTGCAAATCCCACAACGATGAACACAGGGGCCAGTTGGGAAAAAGAGACAACGAGGGAGATGGGGTCTCCTTGTTCATATTCAATGTAGGTGATGCTGAAAGGCTTCAGGGGCATTTGCACAACTGACCAGTGGCCTTTTTTGTTGTTGCTGTGGTGGGAGAAAGAAAGTGGGAGCCAAAAAAAAAAAGAAAGTTAAAAGGGTGGGTGTATTCTTTGATTGCAGGATACAAATTGCATCGGTGAGCCATCACTCTTTCCCTTCCTCATCTCCTTCTAGGCTTGCAGCTCTGGCCATCCTAGTTGTCCTCCGTTTGGCCAGCCTCATAGCTTCTGCTCACGTCAATGGGATGTATCATCTGATAGAGCCTTGAAGTGCTCTCTTTGATCGAGGCCAATGGCTTGCACAGTTCGTGGTTCTCAACACAGAGACGATGAAGCTCTTGAGGTAATAGAAAGATAGAATGCGTCTGTCATCAAGAACTGTGGTTGAAATTAGTAGAGGTTTCTTACGCTGAAGCAGCATGTCTATTTCAGAAGACCGAGTAGAGGAATACTCTGAAAGTAGCACCATTCCATTCTGATAAATCGTCTGTAGCTTCAGGGTTGTTTCTTATCATAGTTTGACAAGCCTTCAGTCATACTACACTTAAAGTGAAGTATGTTCTTTTTCTTTCGTACCTTCTAGCAAGGAGTCCCTCCTTTTGGCTACCTCTTGATACTTAAGCTGAGCCTGGGCAACGAGCTCAATGTCATGAGGCTTCCCCTGTTCTTGCTCCTGGCCTTCCATCTTCGCCAGATCTTCTCCGTTAGTATCCGCTACAAAGACCTGTTCTTCCCCTGACTCAAGAGAGTGTCTCAACTTCTTTGGATTTCTTTCCTGTTTAGAGTGATCTTCCTCAGTGCTCATTCTGTTGGTCTTTCTTGCTTCTACGTTCATACAATGATTCAAACACTAAATGTTGGGTTTCGCCAGAAGTGATGATGCGAATGGATGCGGAAGCAATGAGCTTTGAACCAAACTGAAAGAGAGAAAGAGATCAAATGTGCAGGCGAAAAGTGGCGCGAAAGCAATTGTCTACAAAAAATATCAAAAATGTTCTCGCTAATAATAATAATAATAAATACATGCTGTATCTATATGTACACACTGTTTCGCAGTGTAAAGGAAAAAAAAAGACAACAAGAACAACAAGACCAAAGGGAATGTCTGCCGCACGAGCCACAAGCAATTTGGAGAGAATCTCTCTTCCTTTCTTATCCTACACTTTCCTTCCTCCACCAGCTTTCTTCTTCTTCTTCTTCTTTCGTGCGTGCTTCTTCCCACAGACTGGACTCAAGTCACATTGATCACTATGCTTCCAGGCGACTTCCCATGAACGTCAGCTTGATTGTTGTTGCTGTTGTTGTTAGCGCCATGGTTGGCGTCCACCACATTGTTGTTGTTGTTGTTGCCATTGCTGACAGAAGGACGAGGCAACAGCTGAGGCTGCTTCGCGATTGCTTTGGAAGGCGTTCTAACTCTGGTGTAGGTGGATGCATATCTTGCCAGCCTGGAGTAGGGCCTCGGCTCTGGAGAGTACAAGTTTCTCACGGCATAAGCAGTCTTGGCCACCGGCTTCTCGCTGTGCCTCAGGATGGCAATCATCAACGTGGAAGGCACGATCTCAGAGATGATGAAGTACAACACCAGGAAGTACCAGTTGAGGTCTTGCAGCGCGTTGACTATCGACAAGGCAGCGCGGAACATGAAGGTCAAGAAGCACACTGCCACCACCCAGCTGACCTTCTTCTTGCCTTCCTTTATCGTCTCTTCGCTCTCTGAACCAGAGCTGGCGTTGTAGATCGAGTACACGGAGAGGCCATAGATGAGGAACAAGACTGCCAGCAGGATGGCGAAGCCTGAGGTGATGAAACTTGTTATCATGTAAACTGTGTCAGGAGACCAGATGTGCGCTCCATAGAGGGCCATGATGACGGCCACATGCACATAGTACAAGATGTTCAATACCACTATCAGGTATTTGATCGTTGCACACCGAAAGCCGTAGTGAAAATCCACAATCTGGACCCTGTGTGTGTCAAGTTGATTAAGAAATGAAAGAGAGAGAGAGATGGAAAGGAAAATGCAGCTTACCAGAAAATCAGTAGCACGCTGAAAGTGGAAAAGAAAATGGCAGAGGGCACGCTTGTCCATATTCGATCGAGCAAGAGGGGCTTGTGGCTGTACCAATCATACTGATTGGTAAGGCCAAATTGTAGAAAGCAAGTGCCACGAACTATGAAGCAAAAAGATTATAATAAATCAGAATGTACAAGTTGCAAAGATCCTTTGGCGGCAAGGATGCAGATAAAGACTAATGATTGAAGGAAGGTGACTAAGTTTTGTTTTGGGGGGGAGGGGGCTGTAGTACGAAAGGTGGTAATAGATATCCCCAAAAGAAATAGCTTTTGGGTCCTGTAGGCGCGTGCCTCCTCTCCATACAAGCCTTGGGTCTTTATCTGCGTTTTGATCAAGAAGGCACAGGCCAAGAAGCACTGACAAAAGTACAAGGAGGATATGACAAAGTCTAAAACTTCATCCACCAACCCGTCGTCTTCGATCCAGCCAGGCATGTTTCCAAAAAAAAAGGGGAGGAAAAATGACTACTACTTTGCTTGCAGATTTGTCTTCCAGCAGCAGGCTGCACCCAAGCAAGACATGAATCGAATCTTGCCTTGCAAAAGGCTTGCGCCTTGATAAATATATTAAGAGGGTTCGACTTCGTGTTAACGAGTTCAACCGCGGGGGGGGGGAATATATTAATGAACTTCATCAAAACTGATCGATCTTGCATGTCTGCTCAACTTGTCAGCACCTTCGTCAAACATCTCATCTCGTGGAACACTACCACCATCGTCCATCTCTAGTACATATTCGTAGTAAAACAACTAAGACACATTGTTGGCATTACAGTTGACCCACACACGCAAGATTCAATTTTGTTACAGACTTTCACTCTGCACTCCTTACCAGAAGAAAGGAAGGTAAGGAAGACACAACATTAACCTACAGTTTCTCTTGGTGAACACATCTCCTTTGACACTTTGTAGGTCCAGAGCTACAAGAGAAACTGTACATTCATATCCTTTGTCAGTGAATTCACTACTTTATATCTTTAATGTTGTTTTCTTTTTAGCTAACAAGAATGTTGTGCCACCAGCTTATATGGCCACAACATGTTGTAAAATAGCGTTTTATAAAAAGTGAAGGTGAAGTATTTGTTGTGGTCACTTTGTTTCTCAATGGCATGACCATAAAATCTGGCACAATTTCTTTTCTTCTTTAACTGCTTCTTCTTTTGTTTTTCTTTCTTGCATATATATAAAAATATTAAAATTTTTTGATCCATTCCTTGCACTATGGGCAACAGGAACAGAAGGAATTGTTCTTCTAATGATGTCAGACAGTTCACTCTGAGTTGTTCTAACTCCAAATAAATATCAGGGTTCCTGTGTGAACAGGACAGCAGTGCGCCATTTCTGCCAGGCACAAGAAGCCGCAGAGGGCCAAGTTACTTCCAAAATGATTGCACATACAACCAGTTGCATTGTGTTGGCCAAAATGTTTGTTTTCACTTACAAAGGACGGAGGTAACATAAGACAAATATAAATAATTATAATTATATATCAAATGTGGTTGCCATGGCTCATCTAATCAAAAATCAAATAAAACTTCCGTCAGGTACTTTTTCAAATCTTTTGAATTTGGATTGGTCACATCGCCACAAGTAAATTTGCTGTAATTGTCAGGCCGGCCGTAAACCTTTTTCGCAATGGTTGCCCTGGATCTATTGAGGACATCTGTTTGTCAGATTATATTTTCTTTCAAAAGTCAGCGGTTATTATAAACCAATCAAGGGCAGTTTGAAAAAATCCGCGCCAATAAAGTTGAATTTGAAGAGCAACAGCAGGGGGGAGGGGGGGCCAACGGGCTTCTTTTTCGGGCAAGCTTTTCTCTTCTTGGGATTAAATTAGTCCTGCAGCAGAGGCTGTGCTGTCCTCAGCATGGAGCCACCAGATTACCAACTGGAAAATGAGGCTTGGTTGGGGGTTGCCGATGCTTTGGGTGCAAGGCCAGATAAAACCGCTGAAGGTCCGTAGCACGATTTGGACCAAACATTTTTTTTTTTTTTGAAAAAATGACCCCCCCTCCCTTCTCGCTGATTCTTAATTTTTGCATGTTATTCTTTTTGGATAGAATGTTTCTTGGAGGAGCAATGGGGACTTGAAGCCTCTCAGGCTGAGAACCCTATGAGCTTCATGGAATTAGAAGAATTTTTTGACATGGAGAGCTTGCCGCCACCAAAAGAAGAAACAATAACGCCACCAACAACCACAAGGTAAGCCCCCATAGAAGAGAGCTTGAATCTGCAACTTAGCTATCTTTTTTCCCCCTTTCTTAAAAAAATAATATCTCAGACTGCCACCCCCCCCCTTTCCCTGGGGTGCAGCCAAACAAATGGTGTCTAATTTTTGTATTAAATCAGTAGCTTTCATGCGGAGGGTAATGTGAGAGTTACAGTCCTGCACAGGACCAGAGTTTCACAGGTATGTCTCCTAACCCTCGCACCCTAATATGACCTAAACAGATGTGAATGCAACACTTTGGAGCACATCGGTCTTTGTTCTTTTTAAAATTGAAATTAAAATTGAAATGCTCCTTTCATCGGCACATAATAGGGGTGTGAATGGAACGCTGTGGAGTTGAATGAAGAAATAAGAGTAACAAGAAATCGTGGAAAGTTGTTCAAGCTTCGAGTGGAAAGTGATTTGGCCTTTAAAAAAGAAGATCTCAGCATATATTTGCTGAATTCTTACGCTCCACATCCAGAAATATCTCCTGGAAAGGTCGCAAGTTTTTCTTCACCAGCCTCCTCTCCTCCTGTAGCTGTGCCTACATCCTTAAGCTCCTCCTCTCCTCCATCCTCTTCATCGTCATCTTCTCCTAATGACAAAGCAGACCCATTGGGCATTTCAACTGAAGACATAAATAATGACCTCACTATCATAAGTGTTGATGACGTGAGACAAGTAAAGAGCCCAAGTGAGGGCAATCCAAGCAATGTATACCAGATGACAGAAGTGAAGCTAAAGATATGTTCAGTAAGCAAGTGCTTGAGAGTGTGTGCGTGCATCATGCACAACTCAAAGAAATATGTGGGCAAGTCTGTTGAATTTACAACGCACAACAATGGAAAGCAAAAGGCGCGCACTGAAGCGAAGAAAAGGAAACTAGAGAGGAAGCAAAAGAAGGCATTGGACAAAGTGCAACCACCTCGCATTAACCTTAGAGACGCAAGAGTGCTGCTCGCGGGCGAAGAAGTCAGTGAAGATAATGCGAGCTTAGATAGCAGTAGGAGCTCAAGTAGTTGCAGCACTAGCAGTGATTCAGATAGAAACAGCGCCACCTTTGTGCTAAAGAATTCAGCGCCTTTTATAGAAGAATCTGCCGGCCCTTCCTTTCTTTCATGTACCAATAGTGGGATTAGTAATATTGGAGAGTACAATAGGAATATCCCTGAGAACTTGACAACTTTTGGCAGCTATCAGCATCAATACCAGTCCAACAGCAGTAAGACAAACACAAATGGAATTTATCAGTCACAGAACTATAGCAATAATACATGGGAAAGATCAAGCACTGTGTATGGCCAGAATAGTGACCCATTTCGTGCCAATGGTTATGACGGAAGAGAGCGAGATGTGCATGTTACTGATTTCAGTAGACAGAATCAGGCACGTGGCAATTTCCCGCCACATAAAGATGACATGTACCCAAACAGACCTTATTCTATCAAGGGTGAGTTACTAAACAGAAAGAAAATTTGCCGTAATTTCTCTCAGCTTTTTCTATCTGTTAATCTGGGTGCTCTGTTATTGTACACACTCATAGGTGGGCTGCATGTGGGAGGAGTCGTACGGGCACAAGGATTTTTGCAATATTCGGATATACGATTAAAAACCAACATTGAAGATATAGTTGACGCTGTACATATCATATCTCGTCTCAGTGGCAAAACATACAAATGGAGAACAGGTAAAATATTCCAGGGTTTAATTTGCGTTTCATTCAGATCGCTAAGTGACCCAACTTCCTTTCTCTTTAGACGAACTAGGTGACATGGACCTGCCTATAAGCATGCAACAGGATAGTGGTATGAAGGTGATTGGCTTGATTGCTCAGGAAGTACAAAAAGGTACCTACTCGTTTGCTTTCCCTTACAGTACTTTTTTAATGTTTGAATGGGGACATAAATTCTTAAATATTTTCGTCGAATTTCAGTGCTACCAGAGGTGGTGCACGAAGATGAAGATGGATATCTTAGTGTGGACTATGTTGAAATTATACCAGTCTTAATCGAGGCTTTTAATGAACACTTGGAGGAGTATCACCAGCAACAGCGCAAATTCGAAGGTAAAAATAAGAGAACACTTGACAGCAAAAAAAGATGTCTTATGTTTGGTACTTTTCTTTTCTTTCAACAATAGGCGAGTTTGATATGTGGAAGCAACGGATACTAAGAATAGAGAGCGATTCAGAAAGCAAAAGTGCAAGGAGTTCAGATATTGCTCCTACTGATAGCGAGGATTCTCTGGATGGTTCTGAAAGCGAAGATGAGCACTTTGTACAAAGTAGGCAGCAGCCCCCCCCCCCCCAAAAAAAAACAAAAGCAAAACACACACAAGAATAACTGATCTTTTCCCATGTTCTGTTTTGTTTGTTTGTTTAGAATTTGATATTGCTCACTTGGTGGAGGACAAGCACCAACTAGCTGCCCT
>MRZZ01000994.1:0-16408 GCA_002025285.1 Acanthamoeba comandoni | reverse complement strand
ATTTCGTTGACGCCATAAGGAAACTCCGCTGAGCAATAGTTCATTGGCTCTGTCTGAGAGATGATGTCATGGCACGACACACACTCATCAGAAATGAAACATTTACACTTCACTCTCTACACTCTCTCTACACACTGCATGCTACACACGCTCTACATTCTACACTTTGCACTACACAGAGAAGAGATCGCAAGTAAATGTGTACCATCCACTCTGAAACAGTATTTACAACAAACTGTTTGGTCTCCAATATGTTGCGCAAGGTGTCCTGATTTTGAGATCATCACAAAACAATATCGCACACACACACAAAACGAGAGACAGGGAGTGAATTAGATTAGATTAGATGATGAAGGCAAAAAGAGATTAATGGGATCGATGAATGTTAACCTTCGTTTCACCGTTGGATTTTGCGGTCACAGAGAACATGAGGGAGGCAGGATTGGCAGAGACGATGTTGAAGAAGCTGAAGGGTGCCAGGTTGCTTTGGCCTGCAGCGTTGGTCCTGCAGTTGTGAAGATTATGTGACAACATAAGGGGATGAGCCGAAAATGACAACATATGTTGTATGCATTCCCCCCCCCCTGCAAATGAAATCTCATCACTTCGAGCTCATACGTGGAAACGAATGCTATGGGGCGAGGCAAGACGCAGCCGATCAACAGCTTGTGCATCCCTGTTGTGACAGTCTTTGGATCGATCTGCACCATTTCTTCGACAGGAGACTCGATCCTCTCGCCAACCTTTCCGATTAGTCGGTAATTAATTTGTGTAAAGTTGAAACAAATCAAACGAATCGCGTACCTTCCAATTTGGATTAGGCGGGCTCTGCAAAACTACTGTAGTGGGCTTCGTTTCCATGATGAAAAAAGGGCGACAGATGGCAGAAGGAAGAGATTAAAAATGAATTTAAAAAAGAACATGTTGTGTTGAGTTGTTTCATAATTGTGTGTGGGGGGGTATCTCCAAAATCCCCGAAACTGCTTATTATTACTCGCTGTAATTGTGACTAGTAATGTAAGCACATGATTGAACTTTTGTTCGTTACCTGCTATTGCTTCATGCTTTCATCTTGTACTTTACCGGCACTGCACATGTTGCCAACAAGATATGCATGTAATCAAGCCACTAATCTCAATCACATCACAGCCCATCTTTTGAGCAAAATTATTTCTTAGAATTACTTTGATTCGAAAAATTTCATGTCTGTCGACTTAATTTAAAATTTATTTCCTGTAATTTGCGCTTTGAATTTTGGATGGTCGCCAAGACTTATGCCACAACAACAAAAGTACAAACAAGAACTGTGTTGATCCTGAATTGTTGCCACAAGAAATGTTTGGAACTCGTACTTCCGCCCTGTTGGCTGGTTGCCTGACCTCTTCTCTGGGCCTGGCCCTCCTCTGCCCTTCCTTGGGCTGTGCACAGGAACAATTCCAGGGTGCCACCGATCAACGCCCACACCAACAGCTGGCCAGCAGCTCTGAGGATGAGAGAATGCAGGACAGCCCTGCGTGGCCTCTTAGGCTGAGGTAATTCCCTTCTATCATGGTCCCCCCCCCACGAAATCTGAGCAGAATGTTGGGCAGGTGGGTGGGAGTTGTAACTAGACATGGCCTGCGCACACCCTTCACTGCATGGGATGCTCACAGCAGCAACAACAGCAACCGAGTCAATGAATGGCAGTGCCCCTATCCGGAACTGTCCCTGCCGCCCTTGGCCAGCTCAGAGGACACCATTAGCAGCAACATGCTCACCCGCCGCCGTCCCTTGGCTTCCAAGCAGAGACTGCAGTACGCAGCAACTCATCTCACCTCGTACATGATTGGAAGTGTACTCACGAGTACATTGGTTGTTTTTTTTTTCAGGGGCACCTGTCAGCCGGGCCAGTTGACAGGGGAGGGAGTTATGCAAATGCGACATCTGGGGGAGCTTCTTCCGCAGCAGATTACGTGCAGGAGCTRGGAACTGCTGCCCGACATCTACAATGCCCCACATGTGTCCATTCGTTCCACATCCACTAGCCGCACCTTTCAATCTGCGCAGAGGCAAGCCTTCTTCTCCTTCATCAACAAACCAACATCTTATTTTTTTAAAAAATCTCATGCTCATCTTATTCTTCTGATTGGAATACACAGCCTGTTGTGGGGCCTCTATCCGCCTGACACAAGGCCCACTGGCCTCGTAATGACCGCCCTGCTCTTCCCTCTATTTTTACACAGCTAAATAGATGTTATTATATGTTGTAGGAAGGGATTGTGGAGATCCATGTGGCCGAGCACTCGGAGGAGAATATGTACGGCCGCTCTGGGTGCCGCCGCCTGGGGCAGATACAAGAGGAGAACAAGAAGTCAGAAACCGTCCTCCAGCGCCGCCAGCAACGCCAGGCGCTCCAAGTGCGTGGGCCAAGCCATTCCTTTATCTTGTACCTTCTTTGCACTAGCGGTAGTGTTTGTTTGGGCTTCAAAGTTTGCTGATGGAAGCATGGGTTGTTGTTGGGTAGGAGGAGGTAGAGCGTGTGCTCGGGCGCAGCATAAGCAGTTGGACAGGTAATTCATTTGCTTCCTCCTTTATGTATCCCATCACAGTCATGTACTTTTATTGCTTGTAAAAGGACTTAACAGCAGTGTTCAGAGCACAAAGAAGCATGGCCTGGTTCTGCCTGATGGTATGTGTACCAAATAAAATTGATGACACTTCAGAGCCATGCCATGTAACTTATCATAAAAATTCACAAGGCATGACAGAGGAGATTGTAGAGGCCATTCACGCTGAGGCTGATTGGGAGACTCGTCACAAGTTCTCCAACCCGACCACCATACGGTTCAACCTCCTTTTCTACTTTTCCTTTAAATCAGTCTGGATTTCAAATGGGCAGCATGCCAGCACGAGCCCCAAGCTCTTCTGCCTTTTCAAAAAAAAAAAAAAAAACGCTCTTGCTCTTTTTCCTGTTGGGTGGTTTGATCTTGTCATGCTTCGCTTTGCTGCTATCGTAGCCAAGTCCCAAACCACAGCCATCAGCGATGGCTCTCCTGTTCGCGTTCATAGCGATTAATCAAAAATGATTGGGTACACACTTGCACATAACAGGCTGAGCATTGGCAGGTTTATAGGGGATCTCGTGGAGCGCATTGACCGAGTCGCCAACCGCAGCGATGATGTGCGATTCTCCCTATTTTCTGGTACAATTACACATTCTTTGTTTAAATAACAGTAGAGTGGTACCTGAAAAGTGTACAACACGTACATCTCAGTATCATGATTTGCTGACAAGCATTCGCAACAGGACACGACAACACGCTGTCCCCGCTGTTAGGAGCACTTAACGGGCTAGATGGTCATCCCCCAATGGCTTCTGGTACAAACTCATCCACAGCTCAGCAGCATCCCAGGGAGCAACGACAAAGAAAGACCTGCTTAACCGTGCGTTGTATGTGTGTGTTTGTGGTGTGGTGGCACACAGCGGTGGTGATAGAACTCTTCGAGGACAGAAGAGGAGTTCACTGGGTGAGACTGGCGCACAACGGTCGCGACCTGGCGCTGGCAGCCGCTGCATCAAAACCCTATGATGCCCTCATCCAGACAGGGTCAGCCAACAACAACAACAACTCCTCATGTGATGATCGGCAGTCGTCATCGCCATCATCAACATGCAGACAAGAGTCCATGCTGTTGTGCAGATTGGACCGCTTCAAAGCGTTGAGTGCTGCCTACATTCCAACCAACTATGAAGAAGAGTGCAAGGTCAGCAATCAGTAGTTGTTGCCGAAGTGACCTAAAATCTCTCTTTCTCTCTTTGTTAAAAAAAAAAGGATGTGTACACACTATACATTGAGTAATTGCTATATTTAAAATTAATTATTATTTAAAATAAGAAGTGTCTTTCAACACTTTTTTTCTTCATCGTCATCACATTAACTTTCTTTCATGATTCTACGTTGATGCATTGCATGGCATGAGCACTTCCAAATGGAATGGCTGCTTCCATTGACATGACACCACCAACAATTTCACACCAAATTTTTATTTTTATAATTTATTTTTAAAGCCTAATGTGGCCATTAAGATGTTAGGTAAAAGGCTGTTTTCATTGTATCAAGGTTCTTTTACAACAGACTCGACAAATTGATCTGCACACTTGTGTGCTCTCTTTTCACCCACTTGAGAAGTTTTTCAAATTATTTATGAACGCAGTTTAATGTTGTGTATTCTGGTTGGTGTGATTGCTAAAAACGTCCTTCTGATTGGTAACTTGACCCAATAGTAAGTATAAGTAGTGCTGGCAGTTTACACATGTGTCACCATTAAACAACAAGTCCACAAACACCAGTAAGCCTACTGGGTCCTTCTATGGAATCTGCTGAACATGTAGCGGCTCAGTTTTAACATGAAGAGAGAATCTTGAGCTCATGCTTTGGTGATTTGTTTATTTACAAATAAATAAGTTAAAAAGAATTGGAACTTAGTTGTCCTCATCTGGTCACTTGACTGTGACCATGGATCTTATTTTGTCGCCCACCACCTGCACATCTAGTGCATCCACGCCATCAGCATGGATCCTGATAGGAAGTCCCTTTCCCATTGAATCAAAGATCCTTCCAAGGCCCTTGCTGAACATGCTTGTTAGCATCCTTTCCTTCACTGTGGTGCCATGCAAGGGAGCCCACATGACTAACACCAACTTGGGTCTGATAATAGAATACATGTTTAAAATTTATCACAAAAGGGAATTACCAGCAAAGGATAGTAGTACCTTAGTATGCCATCTGTTTGAGATGTAAAGTTGAACTTGGCCAAGGCAAATCGGCATTGGTCTCTGGGAAGGCAATCTGTGAAGGTTTGCCAAGAGCAAGTCTCATGGGGTTGTTCCATCACCACGTGCTCAACATCTAGTGTGGACTCATCAATGAATTTGAGAATGGCATACTTGGGATGCTCCTCTCCTGGCAAGCCCCTGGTGCACATTGCCTGGTAGACCTCCTTGACTCTATCGGTCACTCTGACACAGTTGGTTCCTGACAAGGCCATATCTGCACTGTTGTTGTTGTTTTTTTGTAGACTAGTGTGTTGCTTGTTGTTGTGTTGTTGTATTGTGCAGATAACAATATAACAAGTGTTGAACTGTAATATATATAAATACTACTTGTTTTTTATATTTGCCCAAAAGACAGAAGCCTTCTTCAGAGAAGCCTTCTTCAGCGCACCATTATATTTTTTGTTGTTGTGCAGAATTTTCTGGAAACTTCCTTTTCCATCCATCTGTATCCGTTCTTCAGCAGAATTATCGAAACTTTTTTGTTTTAGAATGTTGTGATTGGATACACCCAACAATACTCCATTCATCCATTTGATTTTTGAATGGCTAACAATTTGCCACTTGATTTATAACTAGTTCGGAAAATAGTTTTCATTTACACATTTTACTCTTAAAATCCTTTACAATTTTTAAAATGAATAAGAATGTTACATACAATAGCAGGTTTGAGTAATTTTAAGAGAGGCCTATTTCTTTCCTTAAATGGACGACGAATGGAACAGTGTCAAAGGGCGTGGAGGGTCTCTAGAATTTCGCCAAAGGAAGGTCTCTTGTCCGGCTCGGCTTGCCAGCAGGCAGCCATCAGCTGGTGCCACTCGGGGCCGACCTTGCCGCCGTCCACTTTGGGCCTCAAGCCCGCAGAGATGGCCTTCAGGATGGCATTCCTGTGCCTCTTGTTGTTGCCCAGCTGCACCGGATTCAAATGAGGATACGGATATTCCTGGTTTTTAGGTGGAATACCCCACAAACACACACAGTGGTTACCAATCAGCTTATAATCCGCATAGATGTACTATTCTCTCTTTGACTTGCTTTGACCATTCTATGGTTTACTCTGACTCACTCGCTTTTGCGTACTTTGGGATGAAACAGCTCCCACAGGAGGATCGCAAAACTGAACACATCCATCTGCTCGCGATGCTCCTGCTCCTTGTTGAACAGCTCTAAAAAGGGAAAAAAAAGACCAATTGTGAGTGATTGTTATCGCAACTTTTTTGTTTTGTTTTTTTTTTTTTTGCGATGACAATTGCCCACAAGCAATACACGGATCTGGAATTTTACCTGGGGCCATGTACTCTGCGGTGCCCAGTCTGGCCCTGTCCTTATCCTTGTAGGCAAATGCTGCTGTGCCAACTGTTTGACACCAGAAGGAGTTTTTTATAAAAAAAGTTCCGCGAAATGTGAAATATATTGGTTTGGGGGGGGGGGGGTACCTACAATCAGTTACCTTGCAAGTGTTGCCGTCTTTGTCTCTGTTTTTCCATGGAATCACACAAACAACACCAACCATACAATGAACGGCTAGTATTAATTTTTTTAAAAATGTTTTTGGCAATAAATATTAAATATTTACCATCAAGATGTTGCCTGGCTTAAGGTCGCGGTGGAGAATTTGGCGGGAATGCAGAAAGTGCATGGCGCTTGCGATTTGTATCGCCCACTGCTTGATGCGCTTCGTGATCTCTCCCTCTTGCCACGTTTCGAGCACCTGCACTCACCATCCCATCACCATCCATCAACAAATGCATTCAGGCCATTAATTATTCCTAAAACTGGCAAATTATAACCACATGCATATTTTTTTTAAATGTAAAATTTAGGATAAATAAATTTTTGTTGTAAAAAGTTTTTGTGATCAACATAAGAAAAATCGTTATGTTAAGAAGTTGATCACAAGAAAAATTCACAGTGTAATGCTTTTTAGATTAACATGTTGTAGATAAAATTTGAAAGAGCAATGATGTTGTACCAAAATTATTCCTAATGTTACATTTTATGTTAAAAAAAAAAGCGCATGCACATGTGGTTGCAAATATTAAGGAAATAATTCTCTCTGCAAATACCAAGTATTATTGTTAATATCACTTAACATCTTGGCGTATTGGTATATAAAGAAATTAATTTTCTGAATGGAGAATATCTCTGTTAGAGTGCTTAGGCATCCCCCCCCCCACTACCACACATTTACTTACATTCAGTAGGTTGGTGTGCATTCGTTCCATGATGATGTAGAGATGGCTGTTGCTTTCCAAAGCTCCATACAGCGACACAATGTTTGGATGGCGCGAAGGCCTATGTGGAGAAATTAAGGGGTTTAGTTGATGATGATGAATTAGCTTGATTGATTAATTTGATGCATTTGTGGTGGAGATCATGGCCAGACGGTCAGCCAAGCTTACCACCACACTTCGAGCTCTCTATGTAAGTTGTGCTTATTGTATAGATTCTTCTTGAGCTTATTGATGGATTTGAGGGCGACCGGAACGCCCATCCACTGGGCCCGCTTGACAACAGCAAACGCACCAACACCCAACAAAGGCTTTCCATACACTAACATATCAAAAAAAATGCATCAGAGCAGAGGGCCTGGGCATCCATCTAACTGGAGGGGATTGTTTAAAAGATAGAACCTACCTTTGATCTCAGCGGCATTAAGTTGATTCCAGGGCCTCACAGCATTGATGCTATTCTGCTCTTCTTGAGCATATGAATCTTCCACGTCTTCTGATACTTCCTCTTCACTTGCATTCATAAGGCACTCCAGACTTTCCCATGAGCCCTCCTCTTCTACACAAGAAATGTCTGTTTCCTTTCTGCTGATTGCACTTTGCCGTGTGCGGCTTTTCTCTCCTCTGTTTGATTGCTCTTCATCTTCGCTACTACTTTCCGATGATGTCACATCACTCTCTTTCTGTTGCTGGCGTGTGGCATGAACATGCCGCAGGGACCCCATGTCCTGACCTTGTTCAAAGACATGTATTTTGTCCAAAGGGTTAAATCTGGCTTTCGACTTAGCATTGGGCCCTTTCCGTTTCATTGAAGTTCTCTGGACGCATGCGTCCATCCATTCGCGCTCCTTATCGAACTCTTCGCCTGTTTCTTGATCAATTATCTTGATCACAACATTACCCCCATTGCCCCTTTTGATTACCTGGAGAGACGCCAAATGGGCTTCGTGCAGATAATCAAACCTCAGCTCGCTCTGATCTGACAACCCACCATGTTTATGCAGCGAGGAAAGAAGACTTGCAACTCGAGACATTTTCGAGAGAGACGGCTCGCCAGGGCGTGGAGAAATGCGCAGGCAAATTTTCCCGCCAAAACCCAAAAGTTGAATTCGCAGAAACGCCAAAAGTTGAAAAAATCCTTAAAGATCTGTAGACCAATTAAAATTTGTGTTTAAGTTTTTAAAATATAGTTTCTCTACCTTTTTTTGGAGCACTCTGCGCCACCCAGAGGAGCGACTGCGACTGGAGGCCTCATAGTGTGCTCAAAGATGTGGCTGGACCATCACACAACCATGCCACGGGAGGTATGCAACGAGATCGACAAGCAAGATTCCACAGTTCATGCAATGATGCAAGCAGGCTCTTATCTTTGGCCAACAGCTGGACCCTGGAGGATGCAAGAGAGGAGCAAAAGGAGGACAACGATGTCAGCACCCACAGGAACAGCCAGACTGCTGGTTCAAGATTGAAAAAAGAAAAGCTCCTGAGCCCACTCCTGCAGCCAATTTTGTCTCATCACCAGTTGACTTGTTTGCTTCCTTTTGCATTTACATAGTTCACTTTATTAATGCAAAATTTTTGTTATTGCATGAGGGACCTGAAGATTTAGGGCAGTATTATATTATATTATTATTTCAAAAGTTTTGTTCTTTCACCAAAAAGTAATTAATAAGAGTATAATACATCAAAGATAGAAAGATGGCTAAATGGATATTGAATTAGAAAAACAAAAAACAATATTTTGGGTGGGTTGTTGCTACATGGTTAGATAGGTTAGGTGATGGCCATGGTCATCATTGTTTGTTGCGTAGCTTGGCAGAGCAGTACTTAAGCTTTCCCACAATTTCGCACGCTTCATCTCCTGATTTGGCAACAAAGTTGTACACTTTCTCGCCTTCTATTCCCTTTTCTTTGGTCTTCAAGGTGAGCCTGTGTTGATCACACACACACATAATTTAAGCTTAGTAATGTTTTTATTACACACTTTGTTAATACACTCTCTATTACATTTAATACAAAAAACTAAGAAGAGGAAACGAACGTACTTGAAGTGGGAAGGTTTGAATGGACTGATTAGTTCAGCACTCTCGAGGTTCTTGAGGTGATAAGAAAACTGTGAAGAAGCAAAGAAGTTGCATTAGCTTTTCATTAGACGCGGACCCTTTTTCCATTCCTTCTCTTGTTTCACCTCTATCTCTCTCATTTTGTAAAAATGAAAAGGGTGAATTGTATACATGTGTTTTAAGGGTTCCCGATTTGTGATACGAAGAGGAAACGATCTTATCATGATAAATGCCAAGCATTCTCTCAATCGTGTTGCCAAAACGAACGATTTTGCCCACCGTATACTGTTTATATGCCATGGCTTCAGCTTCGCTCCAAAATTCTTTGGGTGCATGAATAAAGCCTTCTGTTTCCTGTTATTATGTAAGAAAAGAGAAAATATGCTCAGTCACCAACATGTTGAGCATTTTGTTCTTTTCACTTGTGTTTTTTTTTTTTTTTACTTTGAGTCTGACAGAGATTCCAGATAACAGAATTTGTGGATCGTTCTTGATGAGAGCATCCAAAGAGACGTGCATAGAAATAGGGCCTAGACATTTCCAATGAGTATATAAGATGTTGTTATGCGGATGAATCCTGTGGTGTTCACATGGACTTCAAATTGAAGCATACCTTCACTGGAAGAAGATTTGAGATGCAAAAAATGCTCAGATATGTCAATCAGGCCCCTTCTGCACACTTTAACCAGCAGATCCTTGGCTTGCATTCCTGGAACGAGTTTTACAGTCTTTGAAGAGAACAGAGACAAAAGAGATTAGCCCAAAGTATTTTGCAAAATATGGGTTTAACGTTAAAGGTATCTTGTATCACCTGGAACTCAGAATTGGGCAAGTGAACTCTAATTAGTACCGATTGGTCAGTGCTACTTGAACCCTCCTCTCTGAAACAGATGAAAGGGAGTTAGTTATTATTATTATAACCAATTATTCATTATAAGAGAAGAATTCAGTGGGATGTGATTTTGCTGCCTGATAAAAAATGTATTGCCAAAGTTTTTGATAAATTGTGTCCCTTTGAGCACCTCCTCAAAATCACTGTCTATTGTACCATCGTCCTGAATTCAGGCAAGAAATAGAACAAAAAATGAGTTATGATATATTGGACAAAAACAGGACAGACGAGAGTGCAGATAGAAGAGAGAAGAAAAACGAAAGGCGAGGTACCTCAGCAATGAGAAGGACGTAGTTGGGCTCCTTGCTCCTTGTGGGTGAGAGAATCCCAGTGGCAGTGCAGTGCTTTTTGTACTCTTCTATGAGCTGGTTGACCGTTGAGTTGTTTGGCACCTTGAGATCCACACATCCTTTCTCTCTGAAGACTTTAACTGTGACGTTGTTGGACTTTAGTCCTGCCAGGCCCGAGTTGCTTGGCTTTGAGCCTCCCTTATGAAGGATGCATTCCTTTTCAAAAGAGAATCCTCCTCCAGGGCTATCTTGAAGTTTTAGGTCCTCAAAGAATACGACCTTCGTTTGGGACTGAGGCTGACCAGGGGCTGTTTCTCCCTTGCCAGTGACCCTTTGATCTTGAGGGGGCTTCATTCCAGAGGTGGCATTGCCTGTGGTAGAATCGCTTGCTCGCTGGCTGTCAGCCTCGTTTTGCTTTTGGTTTTGTTGTTCATTGAGTTTTTTCTCCTCCTTGAGTCTCAGAAGGTTCTTTTCTTCCTCAAAGGAAGCGCCTCTGAGGAAAGGCACTGCATCTTGGTCCCTTTCCTTGTTCACGGGGGCGCCACTGTTGGCCAGGTTGAAGACTGTTGCGAAGATGGACGCCTGGCTGGCATCTCTCTCCCCCCCTGCAACCTGCACCTGAACATGCTTCTCCCTTTGGTCGTGCAGAAATGAGAACACTCTTGACAGATCCCCTGTGTGCAACATGTGGCTTGTTGTTTATTTTAGAAAGAAAAGAGGCGGCTCGATGGTTGTTTGTCGTTGTTGCTGAAAATTGAGTAATGATGGTTAACAGCAATACTCTTTGAATGCAAAGAATGTTTAATAAGGTTTTGTAATTAATTAATTTATCTGTAAGGTGGCGGAATTGACAAAACTTTTGCACTTGAAACAAAAACAACAAAAACGCTCAGGCGTGTGTGCAATTTGCTCACTGTTCCTGGGCTGCACTTGGAACTCTTTCCTTGGGCTCTTCTCCACGAGGTGATAAAGATTCTTCACGCGCCACCTTGCCTGCAGTTACATGAAACTTGAGCCCCCCCCCCACTCGTATCTGTAGAATAGTTTTGTTTTGTTTTACCTGTGAACAGATTGGGTACCACTTCAGGTCTCTTTTCTGTCATGGCATTCCACTTCTTGATCAGTTCCTCGGATGGCTCATAGCCCTTTTTATAAACCACTGTGTATCTGTCATTCTCAGGGCCAAACGAATAGCTGGAGAGACCATTCTCATTTGCAACTTCATGGCTGTGTGAGATTAAAAAACAAAACGCTTTGTTAGCTTGACAAGTGATCTTAAAAAGAGAAAGAAAGTGGAATTCCTGTTAAAAGCAGTACATAATATATCTCATAACATTGTCGACAAGTGGGAAGCTCATCGAAGTGAGATCCTCCCTGGCCACAAATTCACTGATCTCATTGTCACATTGGGCCTTAAACTTGGAGAGATGTTCTGCGTTGGCCACGATCTGCTCGCCTGCTTTATGGTAGGGGGTCTCCTCTTCTTCATGCTTCATTCTTGGTTTAATCTCCTTGTGGCGTTCAGAAAACCACTCTTCCAGGTAAAACTGGGTCCAATCCATCATCTTTCACTCGCACTTAGAACACATTACAATCAACTACACTTTTGCTCATGTTTGTCTTGACGAGCACTGTCTGTTTATTGGCCAAGACAAAGTGGGTTACTTGTGGTCTACAGTTCAAGCACAGAAGGACACTTTTTAGCTCTCTTTTGTCACAAACTTCACCAAAATTGCAAAACAATTTTTAACCTTTTTTTTGATTAGTTTATTAATAATTGACTGCATAATTTAGTAAAAAAAATCTTTTTAAATAATTATTGTACTTACCCAAAGTAGACACCATATATATTAGTGAAAATAGTTTCTGAATGATCCAGGTGGTTACTTACCTCACCACTTCTTTGATAGTGGGGATTGACCACCACCTCCTCTCTTCTTCTGGTGGTCTCACAGCTGCTTAGATTCGTCTCTTCTTTGTAAAACTCCAGTAGGGCTGCTTTTGGCGTTGCAAAAGCAACTTTGCAACTTCGCTGTCACCACGGGGATTGCTCATGAGCGCAAAGGTCAGTGCCGTCTCCCCTGCACTAGTCTGTGCGTGGACATCCGCGCCGGCTTCCAGGAGTGCGCTGACCATCTTGATCGACTTCAGCGCAGCGGCTCGCATCAGCGGAGTTATGTTTGCCAGGTTCCTGGCATCCACGTCTGCTCCAAGCTCCACCATCTGCCTTACACCTTTGATGCTCTGGGCCTCCACAGCGTAGAAGAGCGCTGTCTGGCCACCGTAGTCTCTCAGCTCCAGGTCGGCGTCATACTCCGAAACGAGTACACTGACTGTCTGAGTCTGTTGGCTTTGGACTGCGCACATGAGTGGCGACTTCGTTTCCCAGTAGGGATAGCCATCGAGGTTGCGTCTAAAGTAGCATCCGTAGCCAGCACTCCCAGGGATACTGCGCAATGGGAACAAGTTGGCCCAATGAGCAGTGTCCTGGTACGGTGGGCTCAGGATGAAGTCTACGTTTGAGCAAAAGCCAGACTCTAATCCACTAGCCAGCATGGTCCTCATCAGAGCGCAGTGGCCGCTTTCGGTCGCCCACATGAAGAATCTCTGCCAATGGTACCGCTGCAACTCGAAGATGTAGTGCTCCAGCAGTTGGTAGTATTGGTTGGTCCTTCTACTGAGCTGCAAGCATCGAAGCCTCCAAGATGGATGGGAAGCCCTATAACCAGAGGTGGCGGTGGTGGTCTCTGTTGGGGGCCCTCCATAGTGTTCTTGGTGGAGCTGCCTCCAGAAGCACTCATCGGCCACCGCCGTGCGCCATGAATGGCACACCAGGCCCATGCTCATCATTTGGTCAAATGAAGGCAGCCTCCTAAAGATCATTTGAAGTATCTCAACAGGAAGCAGCTGAGCAACTGAAGAAAGAGCCCGCCCTGCTTCTCCCTCCTCCACTACATCAAGTTCTCCAACAACAACAACAACTTCTTTTGTCAAAGAAGACTCAATATGGCCGTCTGGAAGAGTGTTCATATGTGTCCTTGTGTGTGACAGAGACCTTTTCTCTTTGAGGTTTTGATGAACACAAAAGTCCTCCTCACAGCTTGGGTCCCTTTCTTCCTTGGTGGTTTTTTTTGTGATTCCTTCTTTTTTCTGCTTCTTCTTCCTCTACCTTGTTGCAAACTTTACTTTGAAATTTGCATCCTTAACTCCATTTTTATTTAATCTTTAAAAACAAAAACAAAAAACAAAAGAACTTGCTTGGCAACCTTGCAGCCTGGATGAAGAAAAACTGGGCTAAATGCTGGCATTAAATAAAATGTTAATGAAAAAGTATAAATAGTTCATTGCACGAAGTGGGATTTGAACCCACGCGAGGTTTCCCTCACTAGAACTTGAGTCTAGCGCCTTAGACCGCTCGGCCATCCGTGCCCTTAAATTATGTATAAACTTCAATTAAAAAACTTTAAGATATAAAAAACATAATTTACAAGACTTTTATCAAGTCTTGCTTCAGTGGTTTTTCTTTCTTTTGAAAGAAAGGGCACATGGGGCCTATTTTCCATTGACTCTCCACCATGCAGTGCAGAAATGTCGCTGGGAGAGTCTCTGGAATTCCCTCAAACCGAAATCTCAAAGTGTTGGTGGTAAAACAGAGCGAAAGGACCTGTAACGATAAGAAGCCTTGTTGTTGTAAGAAGGAATAGAATAGAATAGAGGAAAAAAAAAACACCACAGCACCACACCTGTCGTTAGATTTAGATTACCACCAGACACCGCTACGTACGTCACTAGACCACTGTTGTGAGCATTCCACACTTGCATCCTTTCTTGATTGCAGAGAGAACAGAAGAACAGAAGAGCGGAAGATGAACACTCCCTTCACTGAGTATGAGCATCCACACCCGAGCCCAGACGCAGTGGCAGCCGCAGCTGCTGCCGCTGCAGCGGCCCAGGCAGCAAACGCCGCTGCCAGCAGTGGCGATGGCTACTGGCACTCCGCAATGGTATCCCCAAACAGCTCTCTAATCTATCCAACCTTGCTGCGTAGCATGGATTAGGGTTCAACAGGAAAGGAGGATGATGGAATGCTCACCCTTTGTTTTCTTCAGCTACTGTTGATGGAGAACTTGAGCCCTTGGTTGCTTGTGTTTGGCATTTTCTTGGTGGAGATGACCTTTTGCACTATCGTAGTCGTCCCTGGGCCCATCCAGCTACGAACAAAGATATTACAAGAATTGAGCAAACTGTGGAATGAGTATCCCAGATTTAGGCTTGCAACGAAAATCGTAATGGTAAGGGGATTCTTGAATCGATCTGTGAAGGGTTTTAACAAACCATGTGTGGTGTGTCTCACCTTCTTATCTTCATGGCAGGGCCTGCTGGGATTACTGTTCTTAGATTCGCTGAGGAGAATATATTACCTCTACGATGCAACGTCCATCTATGGCACCACGAGCCATGACCTAACAGGTAAGACACAAAGGAAGTAAATGAGCAAATGATCCAATTGATTCTAACTTTTGTTTATAAACAGCTACACAAGACAAAACCTTGTTTATATCTTACTACAAGGCAGAGAGAAACGCTTACCTTTGTGGAATCACAGGTTGTCAGAATGCATCTCTTGCACTGTCGTTGTTTCTCTCACACATACACACACACATAGATACAATGTGTAATTTTTGCACTAACTTTGGTATGAACAAATAGTGTTCTTGTTCTTCATGTTGCACCGCTTTGCAATGATGAGCGACACAGCAACCAAAATGGAGCAGAGGATTGAGGCGGTTACCTCTTCTAAGGATGTGACCACAGAAGGCGATGTCAGAAAAGAAGTCGGCGGCCCGCAGAAGCTCAAGCTTCGCTGAGACAACCTAATATTATGATCACCCACAAATAAACAGCACAACGTAGGGTTGTTAGTAAGATAGAGGTCTAAGCGGGATGAAACCAGAAGACACGTCTTGAATTGCTGTTCTGCTGGACTCTTGAAGTTACAAGCTTGGTTACAATAAATAATCATTTCATTCAAAGCCATTTAAAAAAACAAAATGTATAGTTTTGGTATTAACAGAGTGTTGCAGTCGTCAGTTGAACACTTCCTTTGTAAGGATTTCGTGTTTTAACTTCATGTCCAAGCAGCTTGTCAACTTGGGAAGAATTGGCCAGCTGCTATAGCAACATAGGATTTAGGGCTGAGAGAGTTCAGAAGCTCCAAACTCTCTCTTCTGTGAAAAGACAAAGAGGAAACTCTTAGATGCAAAGTTACCGTAATAAATGTGTTTGAGGTTTGTTGTTAGTTGTTTACCTTTAACCTCATCTGCCTCCTCGGTTTAGGTCCACACCAATAGCTTGGAAGTTACACACTTTGGCCCCTGTGTTGGTCAACTTCGACTTGGAGTCGTGGAATTCCTTTTTCTGCAGGTCTTGTTGGTAAGAATGCACTGAGCGCAATATTTCTTCCTGCAGAGAGAGGATGGAAGTCAATGACAGTAGCATGGTCGCCAGTCCACTCAAATAAGATATATGTAAATGCTGATATTAGATTAGATAAGAGGAAAGGGCTTTTGTTACCTTTTTCTGAGACAGTTTGCTTCTCTCAGCTTTAAGCTGTTCGAGTCTCTTGTTCTTCTTGTATTCCTGGTGCAGTTGCTCTCCTTGGTCCAGCAACTTCTTGGCGGCTTCTAAGGCAGATATGCATGCACTGAAGGGAGGATGTAAGGTCAACTGTTTGTTGAGTGTAAGAGCAGCAGAAGGGCATTGCCCATGCAGCAAGTGGGGGAATTCAGAGAAGCCATACCTTGAAGGGAAGACAAAGTAATCGCCCTCTTTTTGCCACCCAAGTGCCTCCAAGAACTCAATGCCACCTTGGACATTCATCACTTTATCTGAATTCACAAGGAATCACAAGACTAGGGTTTTAGATGTTTGTGGCCTGGTGCACCAAGGCAGGTGTGTTTGGAGGGAGAAGGAGGAGGAGGAGAACCTCTAAATACTGGTGCAGTGATGGGCACCCTCCTAAACTTGGAACTGGGGCTGGAATCTTTCAATACGTTTGCCACCAGCCGCTTCAGGGTCTCTTGATTGGTAGATGTGTGTGTGTGTGTGTGTGTTGTTTA
>MRZZ01000980.1:0-11324 GCA_002025285.1 Acanthamoeba comandoni | reverse complement strand
GGTAACGGGATCGATACCCATCTCCTCCAATTTTTTAGAACTTATTGGACTTTTCTATTTGCATGTAAGAAGCTTTTCGAGTCAGTTGTGTTGTTCGCCTGACAATTAATCTTCAATTAATAATAACACTTGAAAACATGACAACCGACAATGCAAGAACTCCTTTTTTATGAAACCTTACTCATTATTATTATTAAACGCGCACCACAACGGGGCTGTTGTTGCGCCGAAGAAAAAAATCAAAGTTTGGCAGCTTTGGCGAGCTCCAAGCGAGCAATCGTGCGTATGTGCACTTCGTCAGGTCCATCTGTTGAGAAAGAGATTCCAACTGTGGTAAGCAAACAAGCGATTAAGTTTTCGTAAGACATAAAACGAGAAACCTGCAATGCGCAGTGTGCGTATGCTTGCCCATGAACGAGCCAGAACAAAGTCATCACTTACACCTGCAGCGGTTTCAACAGAACAGTTCGTCAGGCTTACACCGAGATTTAGAATTAAAGTTACAGCATGTAAAACATATTACATCCTTAACAGACTTTAATTCATATATGCCATTTGCGTTTCTTCTTGTTTTGAGAAGATCTGTTACCTGCGCCACCATGGGCTTGTATTGCTCTATCAATGACCCTCAGTGCCGTGTTTGGAGCAACAACCTGGAGGAATAGAAGCATGTCACATATGCGTTTTCGATTACATTATATTGCCTTGTTTGGCTATTTTCTTCCCACCTTAATCATGGCTATATAATCTCTTGCTTTCTTATTGCCCACAGTGTCCATCATATGCGCTGCCTTCAATGTCAGCAAGCGTGCTTGTTCTATTTCTATGCGTGACTTGGCAATGTCTTTCATGATAGATCCTTGGTCTGCCAAAAGTTTGCCAAAAGCTTTCCTGGTGGTGACTCTGCTGCACATAATTTCAAGGCATCTCTCTGCAGCTCCTATACGACAAAATTATAATACATATTAACATCTAGAAATGTGTTTCACTAATGATTGATTATTGCTCTGATTTTCTGTTCTTTGTATGCTCTTTTGTAACTATTCCACAGTACCATCTCTCTCTGTCTCTCTGCTCTCTGCTCTCTCAGMKMTSTCAGTCCGCATCATCCACTGTGTGTGTTGTATGTAGTGTGTGTGTTTTGTGTTGTGTTGTACCAATGGTTCTCATACAGTGATGTATTCTGCCAGGCCCGAGCCTGCCTTGAGAAATCTCAAACCCGCGACCTTCTCCAAGTAGCAAATTACTTGCTGGAACACGTACATTCTTCATCGGACAGGCAACAGAGAATATAGCAACAGATGAAAGAAAAATGGTTGAGCAACAATAACATTGATCGGTTTGATTTCAATTGTGAATATGGTGATATATTTTATGTCGTTGGTGGTGTCTTAAAATGTTTGATGATTAGGTGACATACCTCAAAGCGCAGTTCCATATGCCCATGTGGTGCATCGGTGTAACCAAAAACATTAAGGTATCGTACAACTGAAACTCCAGGAGTATCCATGGGTACAAGTATCATTGATTGTTGTTTGTGAACAGGACCTGATGTGCTTGTTTTACCCTTTGTGAGTCACCAGGGAGAGAAATGAAAATAGTTAAGCAGGGCGCAGGATTACGAAATATCGAGTAGTCCTATACCATGAGAATAATGATTTTGCATCGAGGATCGCCAGCTCTGGAAGAGATGTATGTTAGCAGTAAGCCTCTGAAGAAGAGAGAATAGGAGAATTGTTTCTTTGTACCCAGATGTCCACCACTTGCGGCCATTAATGATGTAGTCGTTTCCTTCACGTCGTATCTCTGTAGAAATATTGGTGGCATCAGATGATGCCTACATAAAGAAGCAATCAGCAAAACTAGCAAATAAAATGTATGCACAACAAACATGAAGGCAATTACGCAGTCAGGTTCAGTCATAGCAAAGCACGAGCGAATGTGACCCTCCAACAGAGGTTTGAGCCACTTCTCCTTCTGTTCAGGAGAGCCATAGCGAACAAGCACTTCCATGTTACCAGTGTCAGGAGCACCACAATTAAATACCTTGAAAAAGAAAAAGACTGAAATTAGAAGAAACCCTGGACATGTATTGAAATCAAGCGCAGAGAGATAAATTAAAATTAAAGAAAGGAAAGCAAAGAAACATCAGTACAGGAATGGGGCGTACCTCAGGGGCAAAGAAAACGCGTCCCATGATTTCGCACAAAGGTGCATACTCAAGGTTAGTGAGGCCTGCGCCATGCTCAGACTCGGGAAGAAACAAATTCCACAAGCCTTGATCCTTGGTGCACCAGGGCATTGAACAAAGAAAGACGCTGAGCAATTGCCAGGTAGAAGCAGCGCACTGAAATATCACAGGGCAGGGGAAGGAAGTACTTTGGCCTGTTTCTTCAGCTCCTCAATCTTGGGGTGGGGTTGCCACAACCTAAAATCTTTTGTGTTCTTGATCTCCATGTCTTCTACGATTTGCTTTTCGACAGGATATATGTGCTCCTCCATGAACGCTTTCAATTTCTGTTGCAGAAGCTTGCTCCTTTCTGAGAATTCAAGAACAGAGGATGCCTAATTTGTGGTAAACAAAATAGAAAATGAGAAAAATGTCACTGGAATGGGAGAACAAACGCAAGCCACAACAAACCATATTGATTCAATGAAAGTGTTAGCGTTGTTATCTTCTTGTGCTGGCCAAATTGCTTGAAGACAAAGTGGGCTGGTGGGTTTGTATCTAAAACCAAGCAATTTTGGCAAAGGGGCAGTAATTTTCTTCTATGACAGATGCGTGTTCAAACTACAAAATTTGTTAAATAAAACCGGGATAAAATGAGGTATGAATTGTGACCCCTAATAGATCAGAAGTACAGAAATCAAAAAAACCAATATACCGGATATGAAGCACGCGTGGCCCAATGGAAAGGCGCCCGCCTCCTAAGCGGGAGATTGTGGGTTCGATCCCCACCGTGTGCGTGCAGCATTATTTTGCCAGAATTTTTTCGGACAAGTTATTGAGTTTTGGTTGCATTTCTTAATGCAGGTGTGATTTTTTCGTATTGAATGTATTGATTTGCATCTGGCTGTTTTGCATCAAGCTTAATTAAGAAGATGTTGTACAGAATTGAATAATTTTATTTCATAAGCAGTGCTTTTTCATCGCTTAAGATGAAAGAGGAGCGATGTTAATCACACTGACAAACATACGCTTATGTTTGAAAGGGGTGTACGAGAGAAGGAACAGCAATCGATCGTGTTTCAGTCGATTCGGTCCGGTTATCTACATGCTCAGAGTACTAAATGTTGCTCGCTTTAGTTGCCTTGGGGAAGAGCATTCTCCTTGTCACCAGAAACTTGCTTGAAGTCCGCCTCCAATCTCCTAATGGGACAGAATAAGAGGGTTGTTCTCTCACAAAGAATCGATACTTAACTCACCTTCCATTAAGAAGGAGGGCCCTCTTCGCCATGCTTCTGTGGCCATTTAGCTGCTTTGTGCAAGGAGAAACCATGGCATCTGTGGGGCTGTGGTACAAACTGTTTATGTGTATTAATTGTACATTAGAATGCGCGAATGAGAATAAAAATACGATTGCTTCACAGTTTTACGTACGCTGGGTTCTTGAATTGGTTGTAAGTCTTCTGGCTGATAGGGGTGGCAGTGGCAGGGTTGTTGTTCTGGTTAGACATCTTGATCAATTTGGTGTAAAGTATAGCTGTGTGGGTTGTCTTGTTGATGGAGGAAGTCAGCAGACCCCTCAACCTTTTTCTCTTATGCAGGCACCTGCTGACCGTTTCGTTGCTTGAGAAATGGCGCCAAAATGAAATAAAAGAAAGGAATGCCAAGAATTTCGAACCGTTGCACCCAAGCACAAAATGCGCAGAATTGCTGCTTTGACAGTTGAACAGATTTGATTTGATGGCGATGAGATTGATTGTGCATAAGATACCACCACACCCAAAATCTCTTTTCTGGTCAACATTGAGAACTGCCCCCACACAACCAAGCGGCCATTGCAGCACAAGATGTGATTTGTTACCAACATTTTCGCGTGGGATCCGCCTGGCAGCCCAAAATTTTTCCACAAGGCATGCATCACTGAGCCTAAAGGTTTTGCCATCCCACAGGATTGAATCACGATCACGAAGGTTCTGCTCTGCACGACAAGGTGATCTCCCTCATCGCCATGTATTTGTTTTGTGATACTAATATATCTAGAAATAGAAGTAATCAGCAGCCCTGCTGGTTCCCACATTTCTGCCACCTTCAAAAGAGTATGACACACGCCACTCATCCATTTTTCTTTTCGCATCTCAAATCTGAGTTAATCTCCCCTCGCGCTTTCAAGATACCTGCAGATCGAATCAACATCCACGCTTCTGAACAACAAGTGTTTGACTACTTATTGGCTGTGGTGAAGAGATACAACCTGAACACAACACTCAGGGTGGCTGGTGGGTGGGTGAGAGATAAGGTACCACACATTGCAATACATTTTATTTCTTTATTTCTTTTTTTTCAATTTCACCACCACTTTCGTTGATGGCTCCCAAATTCAGTTGCTGCAAGCGCGTGCCGGAGGTAGGCAGATGGTGGGTGGTCACGCCATGAATGGCAAAGGGTCAGACCTGGACATTGCCTTGGACAACATGATGGGAAAGGATTTCTGTTCATACATCACCCAATACAACATGGAGATGAAACTCCCACCTTCCAAATACGGTTGCTCTCCTCTCTTACCTCATTAATTTTAACGTTCAAGGTCTGTAACTAACTTTCATTTTTTAATAATAATATATGAATATATGTGGTGTGTAAACATTTAACAGGGGTGACCAAACTCAACCCCCTACAATCGAAGCATTTAGAGACAGCTGCCATGCTCATTTCCGGCCATTCCGTAGACTTTGTCAATCTGCGCACGGAAGCATATACCAGCGACAGCAGAATACCCACTTCTGTTGTACGCCCCCCCCCCCCAAATGAATGTTTATTTGTTTATTACGTACCAATGGCTTTGCTATGACAACAACGCTGTCTTTGCTCACACCGGTCTCTCGGGTCATAGGAATTGGGCACTCCAATGGAAGACGCACAGCGGCGCGATTTCACAATCAATTCGCTGTACTACAACATAAACGAGAGACGAATAGAGGACTACACAGGCATGGTACGAACGGAGGGTTTTTTTTTCCTAAAACCCAAAGTGGACCAGCAAATGAGAGAAAGGAGTCAGCAAATAGTGGGCCTGGTGTAGCCAACATACTGAGTAATTACTTGACACAAACACACAAAGGGCTTGGATGACTTGGAGGCGGGCCTTCTGAGGACACCCGATGTCCCGCTGTCGACTCTCTTGGAAGATCCGTTGCGCGTGCTGCGCGCCATACGATTTAGCTCCACGTTTGGCTTCCCCCTGCACTCCGAGCTGTTCGAATCCATGCAAGATGTGAGCGTCAAGGTAATATATATATATATATATATAATTATCTTAAAAAAAACTTACATGGTTTTTATGCTGATGGATACTCTAATTTTTGATGTGATATATTCAATCTTTTGATATAACTACCCAAGGCCGAGCTATCAAGCAAAGTGAGTAGGGCCCGTGTGGGGCTCGAAGTCAACAAGATGCTGGCTCTGGGCGGCCGTCGCACTGTTGAGGCCCTTGGGCGTGTCATTCAGCTGGACCTCCAAGATGTCATCTTTCCGGTGCCGCAGCCCCAAGGCGATCGCCATCACGGCGCCGTTTGGACGCCGCAACAAAAGGAGACTGCTCTGAAATATGCCCAAGTCATGCTCAGGTGGGTAATCTAATAATTTAATTAATTAATACATTTGCTTTCGTTTACCTTTAACGAACCCGAGTGCATTTGATTGTTGGACCAGTAGTCTGATCGAGAATGGATGCAGCAAAACGAAAGAATCTCTATTAGTGGATAGATTGCCCAGGCCTGGCTCAAGCCTTCCTTTGGGTACCGCTCTCCCTACCATCATTCAGGCAGATGAGAGAGCAAAGAGTAGAGATGTATGGGTTTATATATAATGTGTGTGTGAGAGAGAGCGGAAGAGGTCTTTTTTTGGGAATTGTACTGACCAATGAATGGTTTGTTGCAGGCAACGGGCTGGCCTTCGCGACGGCCTTTTTTGTGCCTATTTTATTCGATCACAGCAGACAGATCACATGTGCGGCTGAGCGCATAGAGCGCATCGAACGAGACACCCTCGCTCTTGCCGGTGACCAGAAAACATTTAGAGATGAAATAGAACTCTTGTTCAAGCGTTCATTAGCAGTTACGGCTTTCCCCTCTTATCTGAGAGAGAGAGAGAGAGAGGACTTGACTCTCAAAACCACAAAGTAGATATACTGACTCTAAAATACCTTTCTGTGTTGTATACAATATAGTTATCAAACGAACACTGCAAATGTGTGCTTACTTTGCTACAAGCAGCCCAAAGACTGCTCCCGTTGATCAATGACTCTGAGCTCAAGGACTTTATGTTCAGTGACGTCGATTTAATCGAAGATGATCAGGGCGACCCTAACAACAACAGCCGCAAAGAGAAACAACAACAACAACAAGTGTTAGTGGACAGACTGAAGAAACATATTTTTCAGAGGAGAGTGCACTTTGGAACTTGGCTGAGGTCTATAGACAGATCTACAGGTTGGTCGGATTCAAAGTGTGGTGTGTGTGAGAGAGAAGAGTAGAGGTGATGGCCGTATGCATACCATATATATATATATATGTCTGAATGGGTTCTTTCCAACAACAACGAGCAGGAGATCATGTGTGGGAGCTAGCCGCTCTCTTAGCTCACGTGATCAAGGCGCATCCCCTGCAACAAGGCACTGCTGATGTCATCAGCAGCGACAACAGACCTGCTCACTATCACGGTAAGTAAGACCCTTATCTCGTTGGCATGATCCTTCTTCTTTTCTTCACGTCTCTAAGTGTGCATTGATGAAACAGGAAACTATTTTGTGCGGGCGATGCGCGAGTCAGGTCTGCTGTCAGTCAGAGATATGCCGCCCTTGCTCACGGTACTCTCCTCCTCTTCAACTTCAATTAAATTCAGCTGTTCAGTTCTCTGATCAATGTTGTTGCATTATTCAGGGGAATAACATCATGCAAATTCTGAATCTGCCTCGTGGAGAGGCAGTCGGTAAGATGTTGTCCAACTCTCTATACACGGTTTATTACTTATCTGATCAAATCTCAAACTGCTGTTGCTCATTTTCAGGAGCCGTCAAAGAAGAGTTGGTGGCTTGGCAAATCGAACGCGAAGGGAAAGCAACAGTAGAGGAAGCCATCCACTTCATCAAAAGCCTGCCTGTTACTGTACGCTCCCAAGATTAACCGCAATAAACTTTTCTTAGAAGAGACTATGTCTATATATATCTGGTCAGCTGACGAGGGCAAAGTACCACGAAGCATCACAGCCACAACGCGTCAGCAATTTTTGTTGGTATAAAAGTGTCGCACAGGAAAGAGATGGATAGAGAAGACAGCGCCTGAAGCTCCATTTTTTGCCCACATTCGAGCATGCAAGTCAACTGTTTCCTGTGTCGCGACAACAACAAAAAAAATGTCTTTTAACATATATATCATCCACCTATTTGGATTTTCTAATACCTCCATTTAGGTTTTGCTTGAAGGGCTGGCATTGAAAGCATGAGTTCGCCTTTGCGCCTGTCCTTTTCTGAGAGAGGCGTAAAGCACTTAGGCAAGAGCGGCCAGCGCTTGAGATCGCCATCATGAAGACCCAGCCACTTTATCTCGGGCGTAGCTAAATTTACTGCGTCATAGCTCATCGCCTGCGGAATGTGTTGATATCTCACCTTCAAATGGAAACACAAAGACGATGAAGAAAGCTTACTATAGAACCGAAGGTATATGTGCAGAGAATTTGAAATCCCCACACATCATAATCGCAAAGGGCCAAAACAACAAGTGAAGAAAACTGATCCTTCAGAGCCCTTACTAACCGCCGCGATGCAACATCTGGAACGCCCTTTCCCTGAGAACGAACAGATCAGTTTAGCTGACATAGCCTGTAACCTACTGGGTAAATGACCAACTAGCTCACCGTGAGTAAAATACAAGGCCCGTACTTCTCCAAGAAGTTATCATTTAACACTGCAATGTGGGATGGAGTGGCACTGGAGGATCAGACTGAGCAGGACTATTTCTTAAGTTGGTGGTGCTTACGGCGCATAAAAGTAGCATGATCTTCGGCGATGAGTAAAAACCTTGCATCTGTCTGAATCTCTGGTAAATGTATGTAAAACTTAGCCTAACTTCCTTTTTATAGAGTATTCTGAAGCTTACTTGAAAGCCTACTAATGTCTGCTGGTATAGCTTTTCCCTTTGGTTGCCTGTTTTTAGCACCGAAATAAGGATATCAAGTGACGAGATGGACTTACCGTTGAGTGGTGCTGCATGCAATCAACTACACTGCCATTTTCCTCCCATCTAAGTCGTCCGGCAACTAAGCTACGTTCTGAACCAATCTGTGATACAATGGTGATTACAACATGTGTCATTCAACCAAAACTTCGGAAGAATTGTGCTGCTTACCACATTCAACTGTGCTCTGGGGATGTGGAACAAGCAGGCAATTGCTTCTATTGCTCTATCTGAAACAGACTGCTTTTTAAACAAACTTACATCGGTGTAGTAGATGTCTCTGAAGTGTTTAAATGTAAGTGTTACCACCAACGAAATGAAATCAGATACGATAGTATAGCTTACCTTTTGGTGGCATGGACACCATCAACCAAAAGTCTGTGAACTAAATCAAGCACTCTAACAATAACAACTGAACAAAGCTGGTAAGGCACACTATCAAATGGGAATCTGAGTTGGACGTATGTAATACCAAATGTTTTCATTGACTTGAGCGATTTGAATCTCGTGTGTGTATGTTCTACATCTTCTCTCTGTGAAGTCATTGCAAAAAGAATAATAAGTGCCCAAGTTGCCTGCATAATTATGGATTGGAACGTGGATGATCACTTGTGAGTGTGTGTATAAATCCATGTCGAAGTCAATATCATCATAAGATGATCTCGAGTACAACTGCAGTTCTGCGTCGCCCGTGGTGATAAGCTGCTCTAACAGCTGCCAAACCAACTGCTCTATTTCATTGATGGTGTCTCCGTTTCTGCCATTTCTTTTTCCTATAAGCTGTGCTGCTCTAAATAAACCTCAAACGAATGTATACTTGCGTTATCTCTTTGATTTTGGGAGAGCTCTCATGCCTTCGCCTTGCCACCAACATCTGCCACTGACTCTCTTCTTTCAACGATTGACTCCAGCTTGTACGCTAAGAAATAACCCTTCTCATGAGCAAACGTGGCCCAACCGTTTACCTTATCTTACTCTTACCTCGAGCCGGCGCCTTTTGGGTGCACTGAGCAAGGCCATACTATTTTATTGCCCTCTCGATGCAGCTGAAGAGAGAGAAACTGCTCTGCTTTTGCGCAGGTATTTGCGCCCTTTGAGAACAGTTCCTGTGCTCCCGCCGTAGTGGCAGCAGAAAGTACGAGAAAAATTTCTGATTGTGGATGGTCGGTGGCTGCAACGAATAAAAAATCAAACAACATGTTAACTGTGGGCCGCAACTCTTGACGAAATTGCTTCCCTTCCCCGTTTATGCACGGGGATATAAATGCCAACTAAGTTAAAGAACCGATATTCTGTCATTCTCATCCTACAAGACCAAGAACATTGCAGCTGCATAGCTAATGAGGTTCACTTACCTGGTAATATTGCTTCTGGCTGCAGTGTGGCTCACGGCAGCAAGTCGAGAATTTTGCAGTAATTCAGTAGCTGACCCTAAAGTAATCTCTCCACGTCTCTTCAAAACCGAAGAGCGGGTGTTCCTGAAGGCCTACAGGTGGTTTCAGGCCCGCACCAAAAATGCAAACTTGAACGACCCTGAAGTGCTTGCTGCTGTGGCAGAAGATCTCATTGTTTTCACAGAGAACAATGTTCCCATTGCCAACGCATCCTTCATTGTGGTCAGATCTACTGGTGCCATCATCATTGACACATCTTTTGTCCCTCCAGTCAATCCTCCAGAAGAGAATCACAATACCAGGTATTCTCTCTAAAATCCATATGAAAGCTCATTCACACAAAGTTTTAATTTGTGTAGTTCAGAATGAAAGAAAGATAAGATCTAATACTACTGTTGCACAGGTACGAGGTAGGAAAAGCGATATTATGCAGAGAATTCAAGACACTTGTATTCAACCACTACTTTGTGAGTAGGTTGAATCAAATATTCCGCTTCTATGCAAAGGCACTCCAAACAAGCACAGACTTTGAGTGGTTTACTTTCAGAATCAACATTCCTTTCACCACTTTCCCTGCCACATGTGAAACCTGGAGCAAAAGTGATGAATAGTTAGCATCTCTGGGGGATTATTTGATTCATGTTTAGTTCTCAAATTGAGAATCAGTAAAAATCCTTTTCAGGCGCCCAACATTTCTTGAATTCCAGAATGGTTCAACAAGAAGATGGGGGGCATACCTGCCCTATCATTATCATTGTATCTTTTGTTTTTTGATTGGTCAATTTCGAATAAATGGCGACTGAACCGATGTTGCAACGCACCAAGGGGGTCTCTGGGCAGCTTGGGTGTTAGTCTACAAAAATTCAGCCATTGGCTGCCATAAATTGCCTATTTAAGCTGCGCTATTTTCGGCTGTAGACACCTGTCGTAGGCAACGGGGAGATGCAAATGTCTCATTGAAGACTGCATCTTTGACATATTTTACATATTGACAAAATCTTTTACTTGTTATTATTGGAATAATGATATTGAAAATTTCTCACACCTATAAAAAAAAAAGATAATAAAGACAACACATGATTGATTGATTGATCAAAGCAATAATACACGTATACTATGGACACTGTTCTTAATGGCTTCTGTCTTATTGTTATTCGGATAACAAGCCCTTCACCTGCTTGGCAATGACAAGGACAAGAATTACAACCACCAGCAGTGCCACAACAAAGGTCAATTGGTTGGGGATAAGAACAATTGTCGTTGTTGTTGGTCCTTGATGCTCCTTCTCCTTCTCCGCTCCCTCTCTGTTCATTCCCTCCAGTGGGTTGGCTATTGCCATCTGCCCTTCTTCTTCTTGTTGTTGTTGTTGTTGTTSTTGTTCTTTTTCTGGTGTTTTCCTCTTTATTTGGGGTTAGTTAAGCAATGAGGAGGAAATAGAATATGAATGAATAAATAAATAAATAACTCTATAGAGTAGTGTTACAACTCTGTGTGTGTGTGGTGTGGAGAAGAAGAAAGAAGAAGAAAGAA